>WOFM01000009.1:426711-535752 GCA_011428145.1 Ericerus pela | reverse complement strand
GAGAAATTATGCTAGAATAAATATAAAAAAAACATGTACGGATCGAATTGATAATTTCCTTTTTTTTTTTTGAAGTCAGTTAAAAATCTCCAAATTCGGTATAAATTGTGATTAAATAAACGGGCATAGTAAACTAAAACAGGGCCTTCAACTATAATCGTATCCGATGAGTAAGAACAGGCCTAATGAGAAGTGAGAAGAGGGGATTCTCGGAAAGAAGATCAATAGTCTCCTTCAATTTTTCAAAAATAATCGGAACAAATTTTTCACACGTATTGCAATTTGATAACGAATTTTTCTCAAAATTTAATTGGTCTATACATTCATTTGCTCCTGCTCCTCTCCAACTATTAACATCGAATTGCCATAACAGTAAGCATTTATTCACATTTTCAAATAAAATACAGCCTACTGGTAGTTTCATTGCTGTTAATAACAAAAATTTAGGAGTCCACGTAGAAAAAAAAAAATTATTGCAGCTGTTACAGAGAAATCATTCAAATTGATAGAAATAAATATTTCACAATAATCAGCCACTTTTTTTTCCTCGCAAATTCGTAGGCTGAATACAGATAGCCTAAGTTTCCCAGCCAAGTCCAACTTGAAATTTTACCAAGGACCATACTCATCTTTATGATCAAGAGTGTTAAAAAAATAATCTAAAAAAACGATTAACCATCAAATAATGTGAAGAAAATATCAAATTCCGTCAAATACAGTACCGAAATACGTCAATACGAATTATTTCTCAAGCAAAAAAATAACAGACGAATAATAATTGGAAAAATATCGTCTTGCTCCAGTTACACTTAAATTCCCAATTAGAAAAAATAAGTCAGCAGCTTTGAACAAGGGGAATAAAAAGAAACGTTAACTTGTAAACATGGTTCACACAACGATCGTTTTTCATATTTTCAGAAGGTAAGCTCGAATTATGTGTAAAAAGAGAACGTTATGGATGAAGTAATCACATGAGATCATCGACGATAATAATGTTCAGAGTCAGCTAAATTCGTCAGGTCACCTGTTTTCCTGGTAAAACTGAAATACCGTTGACCTTCCAGACAAAAGCTCATGAGAAAAAGATTAGTTTAAAAAACAAAGAAATAAAGAAAAAAATTGAAGCAAAAAAAATTTTTTTTTTTTCAACAAGGATAAACAGATGATTTTATAATTATTCTTATTTAACATTCACAAACTGACTTATTACTTGAGTGACAAAGATTTTCGATTTGTCATATAAATAAATCCATTCATACGTGCTGATTTATCACTTTTTCTTTTTTCGCCTCATTCCAAATCTTACTTCGTGATAAAAGACTACATAACTCAATTTACTAGAAATTGAAATGTTTGTCAAGTTTTTAATTTTGTATCAAATTATTTAGATTTCTCAGAACAGTTCCTCGAATTCAAGTCATAGTAAGGGTGATGTACGAATACTATTTTATGATAGTCAGTATGGATAATAATTATTATTTGAAACGAGTAATTAGGAAGCCATTTTAAGAGGATCGATTTTTCTAAAATTGAAAAACTAAAACAACTTTTAATGGTCCCAAAAATTTTCGTATTTTGATCCAAAAAACACAAAATAATAAATGATGTAATGACCGTCAAAATTGGCAAAATATTAAGCGAAAGCTATCGACAGAATGCACAAATAAATGTCAGGAAAAATTAGTGACTACATTCTTTCGTTTTATAGGTTGATGACTGTGAAATTGTGCAGACTATATTATTTATCCTTCGCACAAAGAAAATCTTAAAATTTATAATAGGTATTTTTGGTGTTTGTGTAAATGATTATGCATGAAAGATGAGAGTGGGATAATAAATTATCAAAGAAAAAAAAGAAACAATTATAACGACATTCGCAGCAATTATTTTAATCATAACTACAATAATTCATCTCAAAAATCTCTCTTTATCAAAATATGAATAGATTCACGTCTATCTAACAGCATTATGCTGAAACCATTCAGAAAATACAACTTATTTGAGTACAAAAGTTTGAAGATTTTGTTGCACAGTGCAGATACAATATTGAGGGAGAGATAAGAGAAAAACAGCATTTACTCGAAGACGAGAGTAAAAAAACCTTTGACTATATAGCTTAATAGACTGCTAGAACTGATAAAATCTTGAAGCCAAACAACGCAGGCGTTACTTTTCGGAAAAGGTACTTTGTGTGAAAACTGAATTTGCATTGAGTTATATTTTCATGACTCCTAACAATATACGCAGATACTAGTGAAATATTAGAACGCTATACCAATTTATTGTCTGAAATTAATGAGTGAAACGTTTGAATAATGATTTAAATTAATCGACGAACTCTTCAGAATGTAAAAATGTAAGTTTTGGATAGAGTTCCTTTTTTCTTGAAATCTTTGAAGTAAGGTTTTCTTAAACTGAAAAATTCGGGTGTTGGGTAAATAGTTTCATCGTTCGCTGATTTATTATCCGAAAAAAACTTCTTGAACTACCGTAAGAACTTGAGCAAGTCCTAAATGAACTAAAATATGTTTTTTGAGTGAAAATTTATTTTATTTTATTTGATAAAAGGAAATGTTTTACAAATTTAGAATAAATTTCAGATGAAAATAAACAATTGGATGACATTTATGAAAATTTGGCTTTGATTTTGCCGTTTTTTGTTTTTAAAATGCTTGAAATAAGTAGTTATTGTAAAAGATTCAAGTAGGTATATTATTTGTCCTATAAAGGTTTGAAGTGATTAGAAATTGATGGTGTCTGTTGTAATATCACGAATTTCTTCATTTTGAAATATATTTCTGATAATTTTTCCAAGTCATTTTGTTTGAATCAGAACAAAGTAGATGATTTTCCGTAATGATTTTTCAGCCTTCACAAACAATTTCTTACAATTTTGTTGAAAAATTTCAGCAAATTTAACAGTCAGTAGGATTTCCAATTGCAGAGAATACCAAAATCGAATGTCCCAGAATATTTGGAATCTGAATTAAAGATATAGTGCTGCCACAAGTACAAGTTTTTCATATTTCTGACTTGTTTACCACACGATAAATGAAATAGGTATCGATTTCATATGTAGTAGGTATGCTGTTTCTGATTTTTTGTTGTTTCTAGAACCAATAAAATCTTGAAAATCACCAAAGGTCGTTTTTTGTAAAAATAACGTCTGTTAAGAGTGGCTTTAGCGGTGTTCCATTTAACCCTATGTATTTCTTATCAGTTCTAGCAATCCATTAAGCTATATAGTCAAAGAAAAAAACTGGAGATAAGATAGGAAAATATCTAAAATAACCTCACGGTAAACGAAAATGATGTTCCAATAAAATAATAATCGAATAACCAAATTTAAAAAAATTTAAGACTTCATACCTTCAATAAAGAATTATTTAAAGTATTTCCAATGCAATATAGAACCGAGCATAAAATGATTACAGAAATTCTCATTACGCCATTCCTTGCATCCATAGGTTTTCAAATGAAAAAAAACTAAAATAAATTACTCTCTTCATTCTTTTCTAATAAAGAAACAACTGTAAAAATTCGCCTCAACAAAGTACTTGCTGATACGAGATACGGGAATATCTTCGAAAATCAACCCACAAATAGCTTTATGACATTGAATATATTCTCTACTCCCCAATTCACGGTGGTTTTACTAAGAAAAAAGTTCTATCCAGAAATGGATGGGTGCCGGTGCCGTCGCCGCTACCGCCGCAACGCCGCCAGGAAGACTGAAAAGTTCAGAGAAAGGGCTACACGACGTCGTCCCTTTTTAAATTGCGAGTAAATCTTCTTTTTATAGAAGGCGGAAGCTTTATTACTGGACCTTTTTTCGATAATGCTCCACTAACCCCTATCATCCACAGCATACCCCACCGACACGACATCTTTCAAATACCCTTAATGTCCCCATAAAGAAATTAACCCCTTACGCAGTTAAACGAATTTAGCACTCGGCTCCCGCCGAGACCGATGATTACGTTTTTTTGTTAACTGGCGATAATATTTAATATCGGATCATTGTTTATTTTCTACAATGCTTTCAACGCTCATTGTAAAACCTACTATTGGCCTTTTGCAAAACAGGAGAAAAAATAAGGGAAAAAATATGAAAAATAGGAACACCAAAGCGACAATGATCGGATTTAAAGTTAATCGAAGAAGAACAGCGAGAACATGCTGAACAGAAAAAAGACGGCGAATAAGAAGACTTTTCATCCAGTGAAGAAGAAGCAATTATGCAGAATGAGATTATTCATATTTTCAGGTTGGACAGGAAAAACAGATGAATTTTCGCTCTTTCAATTCACTTCATCAATAATAAGAACTAAAAACATATTAAATCCTTCAAAAACAAATACAATTTTGGTTCGAAGCACAGAAGAAATAATTTTTCAAATGGCTCATATTCAATGCAAATGAAGAAATATTTTCATTGGCTTTCGGGAATTCAAGCGTAAATATGGCTACGGTACTTTAGTTTATCAATGAACTTGTTAATGAATAGAGCTACAACTTTGAGCGATAAAAATTCAAAGGAGGTAGGGCTGATCTTAAACAGAGTTCCATGAATGTTGACCACATTCTCTTCATTCAAACTAACAAAAACATTTAGGAAAAAAACCGTAATATAAGAGTACAAACGAATCTATCTATTACTTTTCATATTTTTCAGTCGAGTTCCGACAATTTATTTAGCCATTTTGCCTCAAGTCTGGAAGTAATTTTGATATCAGTTGGAGAGGGGAAGGATCGGGATTTGTAAGCTAATGGCCTCTCAGTATTAATTTTCAAATCGAATAAAGGAGCACTGCACACTCTTCACACTAAGATGTAGGTGACGACATAAACCATATCCACACTTATCTACTTGATATATCATATTTATTTACTCTACAAAATGATGCTTATCACTGTATAACAAAGTGCATCGATACATTTTCCTCTCTCCCCAACCACCTGCAACATCAATTGTGATTCTGACGTTACACACTTCTAAGCGTGAACAGAGTATAATTGAACAAATCAAACATACTGCCAATTTGGGTTGTTAATATGCCGGGAAGCTAGTCTCAAACCTCAAAACTTTCGATTGTTAGGCCGAGCACCAAACCACTACGCCACGCAGACGTTTCCTCACGATATCTTTAATGTTACTAAATTTTATTGCAATTTTTACTTTCATCTTGGCAAAATATCATTCAAATAAATTTAATGAAAATTCATCACCTTTGTTTCAGTTAAATTATTGAAATGAAACTTAATTCTATTCTGACCGATGTTTCTTCCGATTTTTATTATCAAAAGAATAGTTCTGTGGGAAGAATTAACAAAATATGAGTTAACTTTGACAGACTGAAAAAAGAAATTTATCCTTTTTGCAACTTCGCCAATACCTACTCACCAAAATAGAAAAATTATATAGATATTTTGTGTCTTCAATAACAATTTACATTTTATTACTATAAAAATAAATTGAAATTTTCTTCATTAATTTGAAATACAAAATTAAAAATGAACAAACAGGAATAAATTGTAAAGTAAGAATTTAAAAAAAATCAAATGGGGTCACGGTTTTCAGAAGGACTATGATTGTTTTTGGTGATAGCATTAGGACTGAAATAGAGGTGTTTTTAAACAAATTTTTTTTGGAATTGAAATTATTATAGGAGAAGAAAAGGGTAGAAGAGATTGCACATTTTTTGGGGGACATTCACCTTTTCCCTAGGCTATCTTGAGCTAAGTTTCTATGTTAATGCACCCCCCTTAAGAAAATTCTTGATCCGCCCCTAGCAGGAATTATGAAACTATGAAATTATATCATTGATCTAAAGCAATAAAAATGAAACTAAACAGTGGGAAAATGGTTATCCCATTCTGATTAAAGCTTAGAAGACAGTAAAGACGTACGAACTAAGATATTAATTAAAATGAAAATATCGTCGAGACATGTTCTGCATACACCAATTCATCCTTCAAATAATGAAATACACATACATGAACCGCATTATGTCTCAAGTAGGCTAAGTTCATTTTAAAAGTTGTTCATGAACATTTCGTTCTATGTTCGTAACTCGAAACGAAGACGAGAAAAAAAAAGTACAATGTACCTTCATCTTTTCACCTTGTTTTTACGACGAAATACCATCATACACGTGCAGGTACCAGCAGACTAAATATTAATACGTTTAAAGCAGGTATCAAAGGTTTAATATTCCAAATTATTTTTATTGTTCGTGGGATACGAGTATTATGATCTTACTATGTTTATTGTACACCTTCGACCATTCGCGTTAACGAGAGTAATTCAAGAACGTAGTCGATCCAATGCAGTAAAAGGCTGGTATACGAGTACATTCAACTATAGACCTACATCTAACAGAAACATGTACATTAGATGCATTTTTTATGGCAAGAAATGCTGCACTTAGAAATATATCTCACAACCGTCTGGACTGTTCCACTCTCATGTGAAGATGCGCCACGTTAAACTTAGCTGAATGAGCTCAAACGATTTTAACATTAGAAGTGCAGCACTTTTTTGCTACCAGTTCATTCAAAACATACGGTAACTTAGTCATAATTCATAAAATAGGACAGAAAAAATTTTAACGTCAAACGATTTGTTAGGCTTTATTCATCTGAATAGTACAGGCAAGAGGTTTTCTAACATAGCACCAACAGTAATACAATTTGTTATATCACCAGGCATGTAATGTTTTTCCATCTAATTTATTCTAACGAATATATATAACATTTCCGATTCATTTTTTACGATATTTCTTATTGGTTAACCTGTTTCGAGGCAAGAATATTTAGGCGTGTGTCACGTGATAATTGAAACGCAGGTTAGAAAAAAGTTTGGGAACCTCTGGTATATGTTTCAAAACCTTCTTTAGGAAAATTTCGCTCACCGTTCAAGATAATCAAGAACCAAGAAATAAATTTTCAAGATTGATAGGTAGATACCTACCACTATTATCAAGCCTTCCATAAATGCTCCATCAAATTTTTCTAACAGTTCCATCCGGTTTTTTACTCACATCATTCGTTTCTCAACTTGAAAAGAAAATTTTATGCAGTCTACACAATTTTTAAGATGATAATAATTGAATATAATGTCAAAAATTTTCAACTCGATTAGGACTCGACACCCCGTTGGCTCGCTAGTGTCATTTGCTGATAATAAGAGGCTTGAAAACGGGATGATAGACTTTTTTATTTCTACGATCTTGGAGACGTATTTTTCAACAAGAATCATCTTACACGTCAATGTGAATGATTTTTTATAGTAAAAGATGAGAAATAAAGTCAATACCAGGCGTCTTTTACTCAGAACCAACCATTACAAGCTGCATATCGATAAACAATAAACGATGTTGCAATAGAATTTTTGTTTCACTAGTGATGGGGTTCAATTAACCGATTATTTCAAGTAATCGATTTTACCGTTTTTTACACTAACTTGCAAACCTAATTTTTTCGAAGGTAAAAAATAGAAAACTTTTCCAAGTAGGATTTTCCTCATCTATTTCATCGATTTCTTTTATAAAAATTTTGGGATTCTTGCTAAGTCTGAATGATATTCGATTAATCGATTAATTTTGTAAAAATAAATCGATTAATAAAAAATCGGATTAGTGCGCATCATTAACTTCACAGATGAAAAACAAAACACAAAACTGGCTGAAGAAAAATAAGAAAAAAAAGAAGGAAAATAATGGTGATTTAAATAAAGTTTTTTGCATTTTGTGCAAAAACCTTAAAAAGCATTAATTGAGGATTATTTAGTACCGTGTTTAATAGATTGGGGATTTTACTTTTGACGTCACAGTATGGGTGGTGCCTTGAAAAAGAGTTCAACTGTTTGGACAAACAATCAACCAATAAAAAGGCCCAAATACAGTGAAATTGAGACAATTTTTTCATATTTTTTTTATTATTTCGGCTTCTGAGGGCTCAAAATTATTGTTCTTGATCCCGATTTTATTCCTTGGAGTCTCCTATTTAATTTGGTACGTCCAATGAAAAGCCAAATGTTTTTTAAAAACAATTACGAAGAAGTAATTGAAGACTATATTTACACTTGTGACTAAATGGTATAATTGTGAAGGGGCGAACCTGATACTTGAAAAAACATAAACGAGAAGTGATTATATATCTATAGCAAACCAATTTCATCAACTGCTGCCGTGGCTGAGTGGTTAAATAGGAGCAGCTTAGCATGCCAGAACCACAGGTTCTAATCTAGAGTCCGATAAACTTTTCTAATTTTTTTTTAGTCCACTGATATTTTTGTGTATTGGAATGCTGGGTGGGGTCTTTTCTCGGCTTTTTGGATTTTTTATCATACTTATGATTATAAAAAATAAAAAAAAAGCCAAAGCTAGTCCATGATGTTATTGTGCCAAACAAATTTTGCTGTCCATCCACTTTCCTTCAGGCTCCTTCCTTCGCAATTATACGATTTAGTCGCAAGTATATACTTACAAGGATTTTATCTGCTTTGTTTATCCACATAGTTACATATAATGCCACAAACGCCATAGTCTATCTTTCAGGGAGAATCCTCCATAAATTCGTGTCCATTATCTATCCTGTTTTCAAAGATTAAGAAAATATCCGCTAGATATCAGCAACATTGATGTCAAGTCCCAATTAAAAAGAAATACATCCAGGCTCTGACTATATAGCACTGGACCAGTAACGAAAAATGATTTCTGGTTAGACATTCCGGCGCTAAATAGGCAACAAGAGCGTACCTTTTGGCGTACTTTGCTTTGCATTTATGTACGCTATCCTTGTGAATTTGAGGGATGTCTTTATAAGATGTATTCTGAATTGTTGAACTCAAGCAAAACGTCAAAAATACGCAGAAAGTACTCGAGAGTTGCCTACTTTTTCGCCGGCATGTCTTGACATTAAAAAGTATATTAGTCTCATGAAGCTTTACTGGTCCAACAAAATGCGATATGCATACAATCCAATATGAAACATTTTTGAAATTTTTTTTCTTCCTTCAACTATCATCGAAGAGAAATAACGATTCAATTTTGACAAAAAATACTTCGTACACTTGAAAAATTATGAGGGATTGGGGCTAAGTAATTCCATTTTCATTTACTTTGAAATCGCTTTGAAAATCGAACTTGAGCACAAGTTTAAAGGAGTAAAGAATTTCGATAGAACGCATAATTTTCCTCATTTCTCAAGTCACATTCAAATTTTTGATTTACATTCTCCGTTATCCTCACTCAGCGCTAATTCATCCTATAATCTGAAAAAATATTCAAAATGGTTTATTGGAATAATTTACTTTATTGTTGGTCAGAAGAAATTAATTAAGTACGCGAAACTAAAATAAGGGAAAAATTAAATCCATATAAAATAACCTAATCAATGAATAGTGAAACTCCAGTTATCAGAGTTTAGATGAACGAATAATGCTTTTCCCTCTATCCTTCTTCCTTTGATGAGAAGAAATTGAAAACAATGGAATTTTCAACTTTTTCTGAAAGACGACTTCTCAAAATTTTTCCAGAATTCCGTCATACCAGAATTTAAAATTTTGAGAACAAAAATAAAGAATGAAAAAACAAGATTTCCTTAGTCAATGAATATTAGGGGGTGGGGATAAATTTAATTCTCCATTTTTGTTACCGCGAAAAAAAAAAGTTAAATACTGTGTTTGATTAATCGAATAATGACAAACGCTGGCGAAGAAGTCGAATTTTGCGATGATAACAGAAAGTTGATTAAAAAAATTAACCACCAGCAATATTCTCGAATGCTTCAAAAATTATCTTCATTCTTAGAAGGTCGAAAATGAGCATAAAAATTAGTTCACTTGATAATTTGAAATACGTTATTTTTTAGGTAGTTATACATAATAGTACGGAAGGTAGGCCAGGTACGAACTCCATGTATGTACTGATTACTCATATTAGAACAACCAAAAATAAATACACCGAAATAAATTTGATTAACTGATTTATTAGGTAACAAAATTTTCGATAAAACGTGCAGCTGATCGTCATTTGGCTTGAATCGAAATCTTCCATCGAATAAGAATAATATAGGCTATGCTTTCATTTCAATTATCAAACATTTAGTCAATTTTCAAGAGCCTTTCGCTTGATTAGTTTATTTTGAAAACAATATTCAACGTAATATAAATGAATCCAATTTAGATTTTACGATTGCAAACTGGAACATATATCAGTAATTAAAAGTTTCGAGATCATAGAATTAGAAAAGGAGGTGTTTAAATCTGGAAAAATTTTAGATTTCTAATAATACAGATGAATATACTCAAAGAAGCGGATCCAGAAAATAATTTCGAGGGAGGACAACAAAGGCTGAGAAAATTTGACGTATTTTTTTGGGGGGTGGAGACTACTAAATTTTCTGGGGACCTGATTCCCTTTGGTTACTCCTCCGAATTCATAGAGAAATAAGATCGTTTTTAACCAATTTATTCAACTAGTAATAAAATTATTAGCGAATGAAGATATTCAAGAAATTCTTCAGTAAATTAGTATCACTCTTTGTTTGTGAGAAATATACATTACCAAATTCATATTTGAAGAATTCGTATTTTTCGATATAATTCATTTAAAATAAGAACAAAGGAAAAAATTGCAAGTTAAAATACTTGAATTAATACTTCCATGGATTTTCCAAAAATTCGGAAGAAAATTTTGAACCATCATACAACACTGAGATAATTTTTCCACAAAAAAGTCACATTGTTGACAGAAAAACGCGACCACTTTGACAAGTCTTAATTAAAACTGACCAGTTGACAAATTCGTTTCGAACTATTAAAAGAGAGAGTCGTACCATTCTTTTCTCGCATTAGTGATTCAACATAGAATTATTGATCATTAGGTCTGATAGCCTACTGACTAACGCACGCAATAAAAAATTTCCATGCATTCAAAATACAGACAAAACAACTTCAAATCAAATAAATGCGTTAATATACAGGAGCTAAATAATTTTTCAACTTCAAAATGAGCTATAGTGGTCAGGTTCCCTCATAAATATTTCCATTTTTTCCCTTCAATTGCCCTATTAAACTAAGATTTTGACTTGAAAATCACAAATAACATTCCTACCATCTTTTCAAATACTTTGCTACAGTAATTATCGATGAAAATCGATTGCCAAATTGAAGATATTAAACGGGAAAAGACAGTGCACAAACAATACTTCTTTGGAAGTTTAAAACCACGAATCAGAATGAAAAAAAATTCCGATGGCACACTAGTCGGAAAAGTAGATTTTGCCCAGAATAAACAAGTTTTCAAATTAAATGTAGTGCCGGTTGCGTTCATTATGATTTTTAAGAATTTCGTATTATAATGAAAATGTCAAAAAAGCCTTAATTCGGAAAATAATCGGCGGAATTGGCATATCTTCGAATCTAACTGAAATATGAACCCAAAAATGCACATGTCAATTATGAAATCTCTGAACTAATTGTATAATTTTGTACTATTTTCACACTTTGTGTAAAATCGTTAGGTATTTCATGAAATGCCCGAATCAAACATTTTCCTATTAGGTATATATAAAAAAACTTTTGATGGGAGGGTATTTTTGGGATCTGGGGACCATGGTCGGAAAAACTATAGTGAAATTTGCCCAAAGTTGTGACATACGACCCTCCTTAATGGGTACATTCTACGAAATCACCAAAAAAAAGAAGACAACGGTAATAAAAGAAGAAATTGAACAGGTAAAACTTATATCATATAATATACCAAAAAATACGTCTGATGCAACATAGGTAGGTGCCGCCATCAATTTTTAATTAAATTTTCACTCCATAAGAATTCTGTTAATTTTTTCCTCATTTGTTTTATTTAATGTCACGTAACTTTCAGAGTAATCAAGTCGCTGCAAAATTAATTAGCAACTTACGGCAGACTTACTCGACTTTTTCTTCTGATTTTCCACTATAAAATCTCAAATACTCTGCACCAATAAAGGCGTGCTCAAGTTGAAATTTTTTTTCCAGTCAACTCGAATGGATGTTGAAACAAGAGTGGCAAAAATCTTTTTGTTTTATAAATGGGCCAAACTGTAAAATTATTACATTTTTTTTTCAGAAACTTGCCATAAGTTAATTCGTTTTTTACAACTAATTTAATGGAGTACTCAACACAAATTATAAAATTTCGATTTCTAAAATATGAAAAGCGTTCTTTTCGTACTTTTTTTTTTACTGCGGAGAATTAACACTGAGACCATCTAGGTCAGGTCTGAAGGTTATTTTGATTTCATCATCAGGGGAAGGATTTGTTAATCAGAATCCAGTGGTCATTAGTCCTCATGAATTTTTTATTCACATGTTGGAGCGCCACCATTTTAGGTCAGTAATGTGATGGTAACTGGTCTTGAACCTCCAACATGCCATTCAAATATCCTTTAAGTAAAGTGGTACGGCTACAACAAAAACTAATATTAATTCTTAAATAAAAAATAAAAAAAACAGCCCAAACCATCAAAAATAAAGCAAAGTAAATCAATTTAACATCCAAATTTGCTAATCAAATGATCCTACATTTCTGTAAAATTAAGTTACAAATAAAAATTGTTGTAACGAAACGATGAAACAATACATTCAACTAACAGTTTTTCAAGTGAAAATAAAGTTGGAAAAAACTTGGAAGAATGATTAGTCCCAAGAAAGAATAAAATCATTCCAGATCAAAGATAAATATATACATACGTATTTTACATAATTATATATATTAAAAAAAAAAAAAAAAAATGAGGTTATCAGTTTTGTGTAAACGACGTAATTATAAAGCCAGGTAAATTGTTGGTATTTAACTGAGTAATGCAGGTACTGTGAATATTGTGAAGACCAAAGTTTAAATGCTAAGTATCTATAATTTATTTTAATTTCCAAGATAAGAAAAACGATTGCTTTCATATAAACGAAGAAGCCGTATGAAATCAAGCAGTTAGAAAGAAAATAACAACACCAACTTTCTATGATCAGGTTTGAATACATTCTGTAGATTTGTACTGGTAAGTAAATCGAAGAGATGATTAGCAGTTGCCTTGACACCAAATAAAGTATAAATCAGGCAAAAGACTAACTGTTTTTTAGTCCTGCAAAATTATTCATTTTTAAAAGGAGGATAACAGACTTTGATTTTTAGCTAAATAGATAAAAGGAAACCAACAACAACAAAATATTTAAAAGTAACGATTGGTAAGTACAGAAAAACAACAAACAACAACAATAAAATTAACAAGAAATTATGAACGCCCAATTTTAAATGAATTAAATTGTCTGGTAAATTAAGTTACATCAGGGCAGTGTTTTTAAGTTAACATTCACCAAAGCATGCCATTTGTTTTGAATGGATAAAAATTCTGATGACAACCAACTGATTAAATAATGAATGAATGAATTTATTTGATATTTCAATCCGTATTTGAAATATGGGTATGGTAATACATTAGGGAAAAAACTTTCTTTTTAAACTTTCAATATTGATCCATCTACAGAGTGGAAACTGAAAAGTGACTTATTTAGAGGAAAAAATAAATAAAAATAAGCAGATATACATATACACACCTACCTGATTTTTTCTCTATAATTAACGTGGGTATTAAACGCATAAGAATAAAATCAAGAATTTTGTACAAAGTTCAGCGACCTAAAGTACATTTTAAATTATTCCGTTTTAAAATCTTCACATTTGTTGCTGGTAATGGATAAAAATTTGAAAGTTCTAAATCAAGTTTTCTTGAGTACAAACTATCTAAATAATTCAACACAATACTACGGTATTTTTTTTGGAGTTTAGTGCAAACAATAAGAATTTGTATTCCAATGAATACTGAAATCTTGGGCTATATTCAGGATACAACTTGAAAACAATCAAACAAACTATGCTGTTTTATTAATTTACAAACAATTTTCAAATAATTTTTCGTTTTTTTAACATTAAAAATAGTTATTTGTGATACAAGTGTATTAAGTAGATAATTTTGACCAGAGTGTGATTTTTGGAGCACGAGCCAAAGGCGAGTGGTACAAATCACACGAGTATCAATATCGTGTGTCACACACTATTTTTTGCATCACCTCCTACTAAAAAAAAAAAGAAAAAAAAGAAAGGTAAATGTGGAATACCTTATCATGAAAAGATATTCTCACCAGAAGGTAATCTACAGATTTTGTGTGTTCAACCACTTCATATTTAAACATATGGATAAGCCAAAACCTGGGCAAACACTGGCAATTTTAGAGCCGGTTCGGATGGTTTATATACGGGCTTAATTACACACACACCAACTCACATACGTAGTAATTACATATATTTGTGTAAACACCTGGTTGTGTCTTATCTTATAGTGATAAAAAATGATGGGCTGGTTTGTGTATGGAATTGTGACACCATCGTATTGTTAAGATTAGTCACGGTTTGGTACTCGTACATTACTTGCATGTATGGGTAAGTAATTACAATCAAATGTAAATAATATAATTTGTTTAACGTCATAAAGATAAATATTGGCCTGCCTTGTGGTGGTAACTGTTGTCGGAGGTCCAAGTTCCTAAACCTTATACAATTGAGTCCCCACAGTAAACAAAAAGAGAAAAATAAATATTTTTTACAACACCTGTTTATAAATTCCATTTTTATACACACCTTGCCGATGTATAAAGCAGGCAGTTTTAAAACTATTTATTAGGACCACTTACTTTATACATCTGCCTTTACTTTATACATAGCCTTTGGGCATGCCTCATTTTATACACTGGTCTTACTACTGATCTAGCCATCATCATCATTTTATTTTATTTATTTGTAAAAAGTTTCTCCGTTGTAGGGATTTGAAGCCCAGACTTCAACATTAATGAGCCAGCACTGTAACCACTATGCCACAAGGTTTCAATAAGAAAATAGAGATAAACTGAGCTTGTGTTTCCCATTTGAAAAAATATTTATTTATTTATTTATTTTTTTAGGAGGAGGTCTTGCAAAAAATAGTGTGTGACATAAGTGTATATAGTAGGTGATTGATACTCGTGTGATCTGCATCATTCACCTTTGGCTCATGCTGCAAAAATCACACTCGAATTAAAATAACCTACTTTATACACTTGTATCACAAATAACTATTGTAAATGGGAGACATTTATGCGCAAACTATCTGAACCATTTCAATGAAACCTTGCGGTGTAGTGGTTATGGCGCTGGCTACAGAAGTCAAAGGTTCAAATCCCTACAACGGAGAAACTTTATACAAATAAATAAAATAAAATGATGATGATGGCTAGATCAGTAGTAAGACCAGTGTTATAAAATGACGCATGCGTGCAAGGAGATGTATAAATTAAAGACTTCATACTTTATTTACTTTGTATATCGATCCTAAATGGTTCGAAAATTGCCTGCTTCATACATCTTCAAGGTGGGTATGAAAATGAAGTTTATAAACTAAACAGATGTTGCACAAAATATTTTAGACAATGATAGTGATGTTCGGATGAGTTCAAAGAGTACCCTGTAGTCTAAGTCCGTTGCTTTACTTGAGTGAATTTTCTCTCTTTTAATAACTGAAACACTACCAACAGAAATTGTAATTTTTAATCTAAAATTTAATAAGAAAAAAACATATTTCTTTTCAAGAATAAAATGATTTTTCAATGATTGATGCATAGAACTTTATAAAGGTTTGTAGAAAATTCTAATTAAAATAGAAATCATAAAAGGTGCACCAACCTACAGCAACATCTGAAGCAATTACTTTTTTTCCTAATCATTCAGTAACTAAATTAAAATTTTAATTCTATCATTAAACTCACATCGATTCAATAAATAAAAAGCAAGGAATTAAAAGTCAGGAGAACTGAGATTATCTTTATATAATTTTTTTTTCCTATGAAGTCAAATTCATTTTTTTGACATTTTTACATTCTTTTAGGACAATCGTGATGAGTACTACCAATAATTCACTTTAGCTCTAAGTAAGTTAGGTGAAGAGAGAGATTTATAATTATATTTTAACGAAGGCTAGCATTTAAGTTGAGCATTGATAAAATGCACTGAACAGAAGGCAGAATGAAAAAAGTCAAGGGTATAAAATATAACATCAATAATGATAACTAATAAGATAATACTAAGTCAATAAATTAAGAACTGAAAATGTGAACATGTCGTGTAATATACTTGTACGAGACTGAAAACACATATTTCATAGTTGAACCTTCGGAGGAATTTAACTGTAACAGACCCACCTCAAAAAGAGCCAAATGAATAATTTACACAACCCTTTTGAATCAAGATTCAAAAACACCATTATTTTGACTGGAAAAAACTAGAGAAGCGAGAATGTTTCAAAGTAGACCATTCAAAGATGAATCATTTAATACAGCGGTTTCAAACTTCTTCACCTGCGAACCCTTGTAGATTAGTTAAATTATTAGCAGAATTCTATTTGAAAAACAGAGTAACTCCACGATTTGTGCTCATTTCTTTTCATACGGAATATATTTTTTTCAATGTAACACAAAGATGAGTCCACAGGTCCTCCTGGGGTCAGGGAACCACTTCTTTCGAAAACCAACAATTATTCCACGCATTTTGTATAAAATAAGAATAGTATTAATTTACTCTCAGTTATGGATAAAACGATCAGAAAAGGAAAGAGGAGCCACCAAATCCATAATTTAAAAAGTTCGCAAAAAGCTAATGCACATTTGAACAAACAGATAAAATTTCCTTAGTAATTCGATAATTTTATCAATGGAAATTGCAAATACAATCTACGAGTCGAATCGTAATGACAAAAAAAATTGCAATACACTAACGAGACCTTGAAAATATCACAAACAACCTGCTTGTCAGTCATATATGTATAATATTAATAATCAATCTATAATGCGATTGTAAATAAAATATTTTTTGTAAGCTTTGTAGGAAAATCAATAAATACATTGTATTAATCTCTCAAGAGAATTTGAACAACTGGATTTCAATTTACTGGCGTCTATTTTACTAGGAAAAAGGTAATGCGAAGATAGGAATAAAACTACCTGACATGGTTTGAAAAAAATTCGATTCCAGACCTATCTCAGCAAAATTTAACGCACAATATAAAACCTGCTACGAGAATATAGACACCGATTACATCAAAAGAAGAAAATATTACAATTGTGGATGCTGAATAATTGATTACTAATTTAAAATGTAGCAACTTACCATGGGAAAAAACTTGAATATAGTATTTCAAAAATTACGATAAATAAGAAAACGAGATTTTCATAAAAATCAACAGAGATTACTATGGACAAGAGAAGGCAAATGGTTAGAACAAAATGGGTGACGGATCATCAGTTACATTAGAATAAGGATCACATACGCTAGACTCTGACATCTGCTGGGTAATCTGAAAAATTATACTGGAGTGTGGGGACAATACTCGTATGAGGTAATAGGGGCTCACACCCCTCGACAACAGTCGCCGCCCAAAGGCTGGCAATAATCGTCTTTATGACGTTAAACAAATTTACACTGGTGCGTTTGTATGTTCGTACCTGTACGCACGTACAGGTAAGATACATTGTACGGGCTGAGATCAATTACCTGATAGCAATCTCGGTAATGTCACAGCCCGGTACCAAACACGCTGTGTCGTTTCTTATCACCTCGACAGAGGCAAGAAACGACGTAACGCATGACATAATTACGTACATGTACGTATGCATGTGTGTCTGTGTGAGTGTACCAAATCCTGTATATAAACTCTCAGAACCGGCTCAAAAATTGCCAGTGTTCGCCGAGGATTTGGCTCTCCCATACTTAACCGTAGAAGACCTTCTAGTGTGAATATCTCTCACGACAAGGTATTCCACAGTGGTGACCCCGATGTGATTTTTTGGCTACGTCGTGGGTGTCTAGGCGCATTGTGCTAATTCTAAAACTAGGCGTGGTGGGCTGGCGAGTTACTCGCTTGTGATACAAATATTTTTCACAGACCTAGACACCTTTGGCTGTCGAAGAAGAGGTCAGACTTTGAAAGTGGGAAATTAAACCCCCCCTTCCAAATATATTTGCCAGAAGGGAACCAAAAGAAGTAGACCTGGAGGAACAAAGTTGCCCTCATCCTCCAACTCCTCCAGCTTCGACCAGAGACTCTGAAGTCTTTGAGACTCCATAGAAATAAAAAACGAATCCGGAGGCCAGAAGCCTTGCGTTTGGGAGCTGTAGTCAACCCAAACGAGACAACAGCTCGCACCCTCAGAAGTGGTCGTCTTTTGAGCCAAGACTCCGACCCTTCAACCCCAGACCGACAACCGACGGAGTCTGGTGGAAACTTTGCCAAAAATAAAACAAACGAAGAACAGCAGAAAACAATGCTTCACAGAAATACAACGAACCCATCATCAAACCATCCTGGAACAGGTGGAAGTGGTCAGCCACAGCTGACCCCCGAAGTACTAGCACAGCTACTACAGCTGTTGCAGATGCAGACTCTACAGAACCCTGAGATCCAAAGGCGGAGGATTGAGATTCCGGAATTTTTAGCAAATGAGGTGGAACTCTGGCTGACTCTCCTCAAAGGTCGTTTCAAAACAGAAAACTTACAGAACAACCAGAAGTACTCTCACATTTGCTGCAGCGGTATGCCAGCAGAAATAATACGCCGCATTCCGGATATCATGGAATGCCCTCCGGCGGAAGCAGACAAATACAGTTGGTTCTGCAAGATAATTAGAAATGTGTTTGGTAAGACTCAAAACCAAATAATTGATGATGTTATGGGTGGAATGAAGATTGGAGATGATAAACCCTCCATCTTCATGGCCAAATTACGACAAAAGGCCGACAATATAATATCGCTGTCAGTCATTGGGAACCAGTTCTGCAAACAATTGCCCCAACATGTTGTGCAGTGTCTGGCAGCTATAGGTACCACGGTGATCAATAACTCCGAGGACCTAGACTTCCTGGCAAAGAGTGTCGATAGTGCACTGGAACATTTGAGATCAACATCCTCGATTAGTGCAGTATCGACAGAGACCGGAGAACTAGCTCAGCTTAGAGCCCAGATAGCTCAGCTGACTAGTGAAGTAAAGAAGAAAAATAATAACAACTCAAGAAATGATAGAAGTAATAACCGCTCGAAAAGCAGGAGCAATAACAGAAATAATGATAGAAAATCTAGGTCAAGAGACCGAAAGAGCAATTCTACCAGGGGTCAGAGTCCAACTCCCCCTAGAAGAACATCGTCCCCATAACCCCGGTCTCAAAACTGGGACAATAAATCCTGCTTCTTCCATAATAGATTTGGCGCAGAAGCCACCAAGTGCAACAACAGATGCCAATGGTGGGGAAAAACTTATAGTAAGTTGTCAAAGGATGAAGATCCCTCGAAAAAGTATTCACACCGCCTGTTCATCAAGGACAGGACAAACAGGAGACGTTACCTAATAGACTCAGGTGCTGACTTGAGCATTTTGCCAGTAAGTAAGAATCAAAAGGCATTTCCTCCGAAATACTACCTCCGAACTGTGAATGGTCAAAACCTTCCAGCTTACGGAATAGAATCCAGCAAAGTAAGCATCGGTTTGCTAAGAGACATGACGTGGTCCTTCACAACTGCAGACGTTCCAACTCCGATCCTGGGCGCAGATTTTCTCGCGCATTACGGCCTAGTCATCGACCTCAAAAATGGAAAAATCATAGACAACAATACTAGTCTATGGGTGGAAGGCAAAACGCTAGCGTACCAACTGGACACCAACATATCCAGCTGCACTAAAGTCGACGAACAATTCCTACGGATTCTGTCAGACTATCCTGGAGTCACTCTACCATTGATCTGCAGGCATCTGACCTATAAACATGACCCCGTTCATTATATAGAAACTAAAGGACCGCCTTGCCATGCTAGAGCCCGCAGGCTACTGCCTGATAAACTCAAAGCAGCATGGGAATACTATGATCACATAATAGGGGAAGGCATATGCCGCCCCTCAAAAAGCTCATGGAGTTCCCCAATCCACATGACCAAAAAAGCCAGTGGAGAGTGGCAAATCGTTGGAGACTACAGGGCCTTAAATGCCAAAACAGTTCCTGACCACTATCCAGTCCCAAACATAATGGACTTCAACGCGAATATGAAGGGTAAAACGATGTTCACAAAAATTGACATCAACTGGGCATTCCACCAAATTCCAATGGCTGAACAGGACATCCCAAAGACAGCGGTCATAATCTACTTTGGTTTATTCGAATACCTTCGAATGCCGTTTGGACTCCGTAATTCAGCACAAACTTTCCAGAGATTTATCAATGGACTGTTTATGGATTTGCCGTTTGCTTAGGCATATTTGGATGACATATGCATTTGCTCAGAAGGTGGTGAGCAACAGCACGAGAAGAATGTAAGAACCATCGTACAACGTATACACGCTGCTGGACTTACCATCAATGTTGGAAAAAGTTTATACAAACAGACCAAGATTGACTTTCTCGGCTATCAAGTCTCGACCGAAGGCATTTCCCCTTTAAGACCAAGGTAGAGCCCATATTGAAATTCCCGAAACCCTCAAATGTTGCAGAACTCAGACGCTTCTTGGGGATGGTGAATTTCTACAGACGTTGCATTAAAAATGCTGCAGCTGAACAAAGTAAGCTGTTTGCATTGATCAAAACAAATAAAAAGAAAGATAAGACTCCACTCGATTGGACAGAAGAAGCTGAAAAAGCCTTCGAAAATATAAAAGAAACACTGGCAAATGCAACTCTACTAGCTCACCCAGACAAAAGTCTGCCATTATGTGTCGCAACTGATGCATCCAACTTTGCTATTGGTGCAACACTGTACCAAAAGGACAATGACAAGAAGTTACCACTCACTTTCTTTTCCAGAAAGCTATCAAAAACCGAGAAGAATTACAGCACATACGACAGGGAGTTACTGGGAATATTTGCTGCATTGAAGCATTTCAGGCACCAATTAGAGGGTAGATGTTTCACTGTGTATACAGATCATAAACCCCTAACACATGCCTGAGCTCGACAATTGGACTACATAGGACAGTTGACTACGGACATCCAGTATATAAGTGGAGAACTCAACACTCCAGCTGATGCTCTTAGTAGGATCGAAGCCATCTCAGCACCGTCTCAATTACCTTACGCTGAAATAGCTAAAGAACAGTTAAGGGATGCAGAATTGCAAGAACTGTTGTCGAACGATGACACAGCTCTCAAATTGAGACAAAGGAAAATCCCTGGTACTAATGTCTTACTAACATGCGACATTAGTACAGGCAAGAACAGGCCATTCCTGCCGACAAAGTATCGCAAATTGGCTTTCAGTAGTGTGCACAATCTATCGCACTGTGGACCAAAATGCACTGCTGGATTAGTAGCATCAAGATTTGTTTGGCCTCGGATGAAGTCCGACTGCAACAAATGGGCTCGCAGTTGCCTGAATTGCCAAGAGTCCAAAGTAGGAAGACACATTCGTTCGCCTCTCAAATCTTTTAAACAAACGGAGTGGTTTAAAACGATACACATAGACTTGTTAGGTCCATTACCCCCATCCCAAGGACACAGATACTTGTTAACGATGATTGATAGAGCAACTTGATGGCCAGAGGCAGTTCCTCTCCATGAGATGACAGCTCCGACAGTAGCTGCCAGGTTATATGACACCTGGATTGCCCGCTATGGCGTACCTGAAGTCATCATCACGGACCAGGGTTGTCAATTTGAAAGCTCGCTCTTTCAAGAGCTGTCTAAGAAGCTTGGTGCACAACACAATCACACCACAGCTTACCATCCTCAAGCAAACGGTAAAGTTGAGCGATGGCACAGAGCTTTGAAAGCCTCCATCATGGCTTGCGATACCAAGAGATGGGTTGACATACTACCAACCATCCTCTTGGGCCTTCGATCTGCTCTTCAAACGGATACAGGTCACTCTGCGGTGCAATTAGCGCTCGGTGAAGAGTTACGCCTACCAGGGGACTTTTTCACACACTCGAAAGAAATTAGCCCCAAAATGCTCGTCCAAAACATACGGACTGATGCTAATAGTTTTTTAAAACAGGCAGCTCGTCATGGGCAACCAAAGATTTATGTCTCCAAACACTTGGCCACAACATCTCATGTGTTTGTCAGAGACGAGAAAATAAGATCTTCGTTGGAGAAACCATACGCCGGTCCTTATAAGGTTGTATCACGGGATAACAAGAATTTCGTGATACTAATCGCAGGTGAAGAAAAAATGATTTCAATTGACAGATTGAAACCTGCGTACCTTATAAATGACAACAGAAAAATGCTCCAAAGAGCAGTAAGGAAGATGACAGATAGAAAAATAGAAGAGGAAAAGCAGACTGCACAGTCCGATAACACACAACCACAAAAAGTTGAGGACAAACCAGTCAAAAAAAGTGATAAATCACAAAAATCACCAGAAAAAAAAATAAAAATAAAGAAAACGGTGAAATTCAGTGATGAGATCGTCAAAATACATTACAATCTATCGGCCCGCTTATGCTCATGAAAAAGAGGCAGGCCCCTAGGTAGCTGAAAGCGAAAAAACCAGATTCCAACTCGAAAATCCGAGAGATTAGCAAGGAGAAACTAAAAATATTCACGAAAGTTAATATCCGCTGCGAAAAATACAGACCCGCATAAAAATACGTACGAGAATCTGGGAATATTCGTAACAAAAGAAATTCCTCAGATAAGCAGAGAAAAAGTGTGTACAAATAAAACACGACACGAATAAACAAAACCACGTGTGATATGGAAGAAAACATCGCAACGTGTTTCTATTGACAAACATACAGATAACAAAATAGTCAATAGATCGTGATGTCACAAACGAAGAGTGCATTCCTTTGTGAAATACAAAATTCAAAGTACGAAAATTCAAACATGCTTAACTCTGCTTGTACTCAACAGATTTGGACCGGAAAACTTTTCAGCTATAGAATATTAAATGCACTATCCCCTCTGAACAGGTCTGAAATAAGATAACGACTTGGAATAAAGCTGCGATCGAAAATATTCTCGCAAAGTTTTTCACTCGCCTTTCTACTGTTGACTGTGACACGCCGAAAATTTTTTACCATTTTTCTTTTAATTTTTCTCTCTATTTCTCCTGTTTTTTTCTTCCTTACAATGTCGTCCCCAATCAACACGCCATTTTCAACCCCAGAATTTCAGTTCATCGTTCCGCCCATACCTCAACCTGTAAAGAGTAAGGAACAGGTGGAACATGAAAAGGAAATCAAACGGATAGAAAATGAATTGCTAATGGACACGACATCGGCTGCGGACATTGTCAAGACGATGTCTGCACCCCTTCCTGCCCTGATTTCACCCCCGAAATCGACGGAAAAAACACCGGGAGTGGAGTGCCCACCCCCGGAGTCTTCAGCCCTGGCAAAATTGGAGGTAAGAAGGCAACACCCAGTGGAAGAGGTGCAAAAACCATGCCCTCCCCCCACCCTAAGTCTAACCTATAAGCCATCTGGGAGTTTGAACTCCCCGATGTACAAAAGGCCAAGGCTCTTAACCCCATCTGATCCTTGCCTCTCCTACCATTCCCATCCATACACCCATCCGGCTCCACCACAAAGACCGCCTAGATGAAGGGGACAGGCCAGCAGGGACGCCTACCAAGCCCGGTTTAATGCACGCAAACAGTCATATGAATGCGTAGGGGCCGCAGTAGGCTCAGCCCTCACTAAATGGGAGAAGGACCAGAGGCAGCAATAGACTTGATAAGTCCCCCCAGGCTTGCGACTTATCATTTTCACAGGGCAAAAACTGGGGGGGAGTAGCTGTGGGGACAATACTTGTATGAGGTAATAGGGGCTCGCACCCCTCGATGATAGTTGCCGCCTAAAGGCTGGCAATAATCGTCTTTATGACGTTAAACGAATTTACACTGGTGCGTTTGTATGTTCGTACCTGTACGCACGTACAGGTAAGATACATTGTACGGGCCAAGATCAATTACCTGATAACGATCTCGGTAATGTCACGGCCTGGTACCAAACGCGCTGCGTCGTTTCTTATCACCTCGACAGAGGCAAGAAACGACGTAACGCATGACATAATTACGTACATGTACGTATGCATGTGTGTCTGTGTGCGTGTACCAAATCCTGTATATAAATTCTCAGAACCGGCTCAAAAATCACCAGTGTTTGCCGAGAATTTGGCTCTCTCATACTTAACGGTATGAAGTGGCAGAACACGCAAATACTGTTGAAGACCTTCTAGTATGAATATCTCTCACGACAAGGTATTCCACATGGAGAATATTTAATACTTATCATTGTGACTGCAAATAGAATAAGATAACCCCAGAAATTCTGAATTAAAAATAGGACAACAAACAGATAACTAGTAAACACTAGAAATACATTTTTAACATTTTATAATTGACCTATTGACCCTCAAAACGTAGTAATAAACAAACACCCAAATCTTTTTACAATAATTATAATGATGAAAACCAGTAACACGTATTTATTTTTTAATAAAAAATAATAAAATCTAAAAGTTGAAGATATGGATTACAAAATAAAAGTAGGGAAGTAAGGATTGAAAAAAATGTTACTGGTTCTATGATAGATCATAGAATAGTTGGGGCCTTACTATTCCATTATTTAAACTGTCTAAAACTGAAATAGGACAACTCAAATTAAAAGTTCAATAAAATTATGAACATAATATGGGAACGTATTCCTGTCCTATTACCCTAATAAATAAAAGTGAACAATGACTTCTTGACAAATAAGAAATTAATAATCCCTGACCAAAACTAGTAACACTTTGCTGAGTGTACTTACTGACATTTGTCATACTATATTAAATAATTGACCTAAAGATAAAATAATTATTACTGAATATGTTACTGGTTTTTGAAAAACGGGGTTTGAGTATTAATAGGAAAGCAGTGACAGTTTAAATATGAATGAAATCTCCAATAGGTCTATTAACTCACACAGAAAAGAAAACAACCAGGTTTTTTGAGGATTTGACATATTGATGAAACAGATAAAATTAAAATTATTTTTCAATTGTTACTAATTTTGTTTTCATACTCAATGTCCATGTCTCCAAAAATGGTAATATATTCGGTATTAAGAATTCTATCAATAGGTTAAGTCCCAAATAAATTGATAAAATATTTCCTAATTGTATTTTGAGTACTGCAATAAATTAAAATCTCAGAGTTGTTTTCTCATACAAAATTGTTACTTATTTCTAATTTAACCATCTTCTCTATGTCCCAGTGAATACACGTATGTTTACTTCCACTAATTTAATTAATAGGTTAACTGTCAAATAAATGTGAGAATAAAAATCAATCTCATTTTCTATGTATAGTTGAATAGACTTATGTAAATTTTCACTCAGATTTATATTGTTGCTGGTTTTGTATTAGTACTCATTCTTTCCTTTCCCTAAACCAGTAACATAAAGATTATTTCAGATTACATCAATAAATCAACTACCAAATACATTAAAATAAAACCTCATTGCCATGTTTAAATTATATATTAAAGAGAAAACAGACATATCTAAATATACTAGATTTCTTAATTTTATTCATTTCATCAGTAAGTAAATCCTCAAAAAAACTGGTTCTTTTCTTCTCCATGTGAGTTAATAGATCTTTTCGAGGTTTCACTCATATTTAAATTGTTACTGCTTTTCTATTAATACTCAAAGACCATTTCTCAAAAATTAGTAACATATTCAGTAATAATGATTTTATCTTTAGGTCAATTATTAAATATAATAAGACAAATGTCAATAAGTATGTTTCTACAATAATGCCTGTTCAGCAAAATCTCAGAAGTTTTTGGTTAGGGCTTATTAATTGTTTAATAATCAAGAAGTCATTGTTCACTTTTATTTATTAGGGTAATAGGACAACAGGAGTATGTTCACATTTTTCTTGAATTTTTAATTTGAGTTGTCCAATTTCAGTTTTAGGCAATTCAAATAATGGAGTAGTAAGGCCCAAACAATTCTTAATGATCTATCATAGAACCAGTAACATTTTTTTATCCCTATTTACTTATCTTTATTTTGTAACCCCGTCTTCAACTTTTAGATTCTATTTTTTTCTAATTTTTTATATTAAAAAGTAGATACGTCTTTTTCTCAAATTTGTAACTGGTTTTCATCAACATTATAATAATTGTAAATAGATTCGTGGGTTCGTTGATTTCAATGTGTTGAGGGTCTATAGGTTAATTATAAAATGTTGAAAGGATATTTTTAGTCTTTACTAGCTGTTTGTTACTTGTTCTATTCATAATTCAGAATTTCTGGTGTTTTTTTATACAATTTTCAGTCACAATGATGAGTATTAAATATTTTTCAGTATCATTTTTTAGATTACCCATCACATGTCCGAGTCTAGTGTACGTGATAAACATCCCTGAAGCTCCCAAGACTATATAACGTTGTGACCATCAAATTAACAGCACCAAAACACATACCACTATAATAATCGTGCAAAGTTTCAAGAATTTTCACATTCTGAGAAGTTAAAGTAATCCAACTTGGCGCTTTGCACCTCTTTAAAGAGTTCCGCCTTTTTGGATCCACCGTCGACTCTGTCCAACCAACAAGTTCGATCTCCTAACCACCAGTCTAACCTAAAGGACTCAGCCCATATGAACACCAGAATTCGTCCATTTACTCAACAGACGAGTGAAACTAATAAGGCATAAGGTATGGAATACATTTCTGGCACTTCCCGAACAGGAGTTTCCAGTTAAGTTGACGAGTTCGAAAGAATCCCGAAATACATTTTTAAAAAAGGGTGAAATTGAGAATTACGATTGGAAAGAGACAGATGCCAAATTTTAAAACTGAATAACCAGCTCAGTTCGTACAGTCTTTCATACCAAATTACATTTATGTATTCGTTTATCCAACCGCCAATAACCCCTTTCTTCAGAAGAATGAAAAAGTATCTTTTGAACATACCTACCATAGAGAAACAAAATAGAGAAACAAATCTAAATTTTGAAAACTTTATAAATAAAATATTATCGTCTGAACAAGGCGTAGGAAAAAGTCAGATATAAACCGGAAATAATTGGGTACCTAGTCATTTTATCACGACATTAGAAAGAAACACAAGTCTACGGAATTAATCTATTTCTTCAGCACAAAATAACATTTAATGGTCGATAAAATTTTCATACCCTTAAATTAAGCTATACTGTATCAGTTGTTTCTCTTGTAAGTTGCAAATGTTTGCTTTTGAAAACTTCATCTCCATCAATTAAATATAATCATTAATTTTGAGCATGATTTAAGTAAAAAAAAAAAGAATTCCTATGATTCCTATATGATCGACTATTTTTCTAAGATGGTAACACCGATTACTTATTTATAAATAATATGGTATAGTAGAGAGAAATGCTGTAAGAAATTAAACCAAATTTAGCTCTCACCACATTTTTGCATTTCAATAAGTCTGATATAATGTTGGAGTAATAACGAAGGCCTAAGAAAAAATTTTTTTTTACGGATGATACGAAACTAGAAGCTTTCAGTAACTACAGTATTCTAAACAATGATATGTTTATTAGTTTCATTCTATGCTACATTTTTAAAGAAAACAAATGAATTTTTGTTTTTAATTAGGTTTTAATGTTATTGCGTTGCGAGTGACTTATTTGCATGCGTAATTACCACTAACTTTTTATTGGGAGCTTCCTATTGTTTGATGAAACCCAAAATTAATAAAATACCCAACATACTGCCATTCAATTCCACAACGATTAAATAAAACTCGCACCATTTATTGTGTTTAATAAGATTTTATGCACAACAATTAGCCACGTAATGTACATAAAACATGCGTAAGCTAAGCCTACATAGAGTATACACCCTATTCATAAATAAAAATATAAGATTATGACTTTTTGGTGTTATAGGGTTTCTACTGACCAACAATGAGCCACGTTTCACCACAAACTTCCACCATGCGGTCAATTTTAAATAGCATAGTTTTTTCTGATGAAAACCTGCTGAACATATAAAATTATAAACCGTTTTTTTCCTGAATGGTACATGATAAGCAGAACTGATATTCTGTTCAAATTCACAAGCTTGACACCGATTGAAAACGTGGACTTTTGCCACCCATCAAACCTTCAAAGGTGTGATGTCCAAAAAAATCACAAAAACTACACAACAAAAGGGAGCCAACAGATAGGCAGGTAAAAATAGGAACTCCTGCATGGCCAAGTGTAGGAAAAGACAATAAGGAAAGAATGAGGAAAATTCACCATTTCAGACAGAACATCCCAATTGCCAGAATAACCAACCACCCCCTCCCACCTCATGCCTGATTATTTAGGCTATCATTTTAATTTAAATTCCCAAGAAGAAGTAACAGAAAACAAAGTAAAGAAAAACTGTATAATTAATGATCTGAGTTCACAGCTTCGCAGCAGCCTGGAGACGATGCAATGTCCGGTGGTGTAGTTCTGGAGTTGCCCCTTGTTGATTTGGCTGATACAGCCTCACTGACAAGCGTTTATGGGAAGGGAAAAAGCTAAAGTTGGAAAAATTCACAACTTATGGAATTTTTCAACTTTTGCTTCTATCACTCAGTCTGGTTGTGAATGTAGGATCACACTGGAAACGCGGTTTCTGCGCCCCTCTGCGATCCTTTTCAAATTTTGAAAAGGCCAAAATTTGAATGTCACCTTGGAGGTCAAATTGTATTTATTAAATTTCGAATTAACACTGTAGGGCTTACAAATCAGATGCCCTAATGGATGAAACAATAAGAAATGTGTTAAAGATCAAATTTTTCGTGAGTTCCAAAAATAGGCTTAAAACCTTGTGAACAAGGGTGATTTTAAACACACGATTCGCAATAATTATTGTAACATTAGACAAATCGGACTTGCCGTACGAATAAGTTTTCTAATTTTGAGTGAAAATAGTTAGCCAAAAAAAACACTTTCGAGGCAAATACCTCTATACAGCGCGATCCAACTGCCAAAATTCAACTGCAGGCTAGCCTAACTACACAGATCACGCTTAGGTATCGAGAGAAAATACCCCCGGAATACACCGCCAATCTCATCGCCTTGTACATCTCTCACGCCATCAAATTACAGCCAATTATCTGCAAGGAAAAGATTAAATGTTTTGGCCGCTGCATCAGTTTAAATTTTAACATATTGTTTTCAGTCCGGTATGGCGAGCAACCATACGGACCATAAAAAGTTAGGCAAGCCCAGACTAGAACATTGTATAGGCTATTGTATATCTGTACGAGAATTGGCTAGGCTAAGCGGCGAATAATAAAAATACGGACAGGCTAACGTACAAGAGAACAAGTTTAAATCTGTAGCCTAGCCGCGTATGAGAAAAAATATTTAAAACAGAATATAATGAATTGAAGAAATTCTCATATGTCGATTTTTCAAAAATAATTCAGCGATCGATTAGCCGTGAGGAAAATATTTTGAAGGAAAAAAATCCGGGGGAATGTAGAAAGGGAAAAACGAATTTTATCTAAAGGGAAATTAAGGTCAGGCATCTCAAAGGCTAGTGCAATCAGGAAATCACAACAAAACATTGGTACTTGTGTTTACGACTGGTTTTGCTCCTACGTGATAAAGAAACCTAATTATGAAAAAAAATAATTACACAAGTCAAAATCAATTAAAATCGATCAAGCAATAGATTCAACGAGAAGGAACGAATAATTCTAATTTTACCAAGCATTTACTAATGGGAATGAGAGTAGTTTGAATAAAACCGCAAAATTTTTCCAACCTCCCTGATATTAAAACTAAAAAGTTTCCCTCACAGTAAGAAAACGAGAAAAAAACAAGAGTCGAAAACATTTATCAAATTATGTTCTTCAGTAAAAAAAAAATTAACTCTTTCCACCTCCTTTTTATATCCATCCCGAAAGAATTGCTTCGCTAAGAAAAATTTTTTCGGAAATTTCTGGAAAAAATATGAAATCAACCTTTCGTACATATAATGCGACATGAATCAACTTTTGCAACACCGACATTGATATACTGGCCCAAATTTTATAACCATCGATACATTCTATCGCGTTAATTGTAGCTACAAAAAAAATGAAATACCATAATCCAGAAAAAGAAAAGAAGATCGAACTAAAGTTCTTGTCAATGCAGGTGATCCCAAAGAAAAGTGGAAAATGGGTGAAAAAAAAGATGAAGAGATATGAGGAAAAGAAGCGCCTCGGTAACACAATTTTTTTTTTACCTCCCTCAATTTCTTTCGAGTAAATGGAAAACATGTTGACGCAGACAAAGAGACCTAGCACGAACGAAAATCAAGTGGGGAGGCGTAATTCTCGATACCCATTCTGCGCCCTCATTTCCTTCTTCACTTCTCATCCACAAAAGAAAAACTGCATCTTATCAAGGAGCAGCTGAATGCAACTTTCGCAATATGCTCTAACATGAAATACATGCGTCTATCTTCTCTGGTTTCTTTTTTCTTTTCTCAACATTTTTTACATTTTTTTCTCTATTTCCACGACGAGAAAACTTCTTTCAAAAGCCAAGAATTTTCTTCGCCGCGCATGAAAATACATAAAAGTTCCACTTTTCCCTTTCTATTATTTTCTCCGTCTCTTGAAAAAAGCACAAATCGTTCAAAGAACAATTTCAAAACATTCAGCAGAAACAATAATTATAATACTGAGCAAGCAAAGAAAGAAAAAAGTCAAGTATAAGTCCATTTCTGGTAACATGGTCGTTTACGAAAAAAAAAATAAAAAAAATAATGGTAGGCTTAGTTCTGATTGAGCCTCAAGCTGAATAGTATACGACTATGACAAACAGATCAATTAATTGAAATAAGCTTATCAAGTTGGAGTAAGTGGTTCACCTGGTAGAAGTGAAATTTCTGCACCTCGAAAAACATACGACGTAAAATTCAATAATTCAATAGCATATTTATCAAAAAATTTGTCCTAAACACTTTTTGGGGTCCAAAGGGAGCCAATGAATGGTTGAATCCAAAAACCGATCGTAAATTCGAATGTTCATTCAATGAGAAAAATAACAAAAGGATTACTTTTTATACTTCAGCGCATTTTTACTGTTTTTTCACTTTTTTTTTTTCAAGTTGGTTCGATTTTTTGATAAAAATTTTATATCTAATGCTTTTTATTTCATTCATATTTGTGAAACAGTGTCTTAAATATAACTCAAAAAATTATCTCATCGAATCAGAAAATAAATAAAACGAAACCACCTGGTCACTTTCTCATCATTTTAAAAAAATTCCATTAAAATCAATAACTAGTGTTAAAAAATCATGATGAAACAGAAGAAAAAACACGTATCACTATAATAAACATACAAGCAATCAATTATTTCACCAATTATTCTCTCATATTTTATGCACATGCGTCACTATCCACACAGCCACACACAGACACAAAAAAAATGTTTGTTCTCTCCTTCGAAAAAATAATTTCCACAGTGTTAACAGAAAAAATCCAGGGCCATCACAAGACAAAGCTCCGTAGAGTAGCACTTCAGGGCTTGTATATTATAAGGATGTAACAACTGATAACCTGGGTTTTTTTTTTAGTCAGTTAAAAATCAAACTCTAGTAAATTAAACAGATCACTTACATCTACAGTACTTTTCGGAAGAAATTTAACAAGAAATCTGCCCATCTGAACCTTGAAACAATATGTGGAACAACGTTGATTAATCATTTTACACGCGAGCTGATTTAGTCAGAATACTTAGAAACAGCTCTATCCTAAAAGTAAAATTGCACAGATGGCAGCAAAAATTTCTTCAGAAAAATCTTAAAAAGTAATGATTTTGTCAAGATGAAAAATAATTCAGCTGATATGTCCAGAGGAATTAAATACCAGGATATTATTAAAACTGAGTTAAGCAAAAGCCACAGGTGTGATAAAGTTAATTTTATTAATGGATTCGAAAAGAAGTAACTATTAACAACGTGTGATGTAAATAATTTTTTTAAATAATAAAAAACTCCAAAAGCCATAACTAAATTAGCTTAAACTATAAATAAAAAATTAATCACCTGTCATTAAACCTAGAAAAATAATCATAAATTGCCCCAATTCAGGGAGATTGCAAAAAATCCCATTTGTAACCAATATTTCCTCTTACAGTATTCTATCATTATCTATTTACAAGTCCATTTCAGAAGTCAAAAAGAAAGTAGTTTTTTGAGGCATTGTGTCTTAAAATAGTTAATTGTGATACAAGTATGTAAAGTAGGTGATTTTGATACAAGTGTGATCCTTGCAATTCCAATCACTTAAGTAGCAATCACCTACTTCTCAACAGTGACACATACTATTTTTGCAACACCCTCCCCAAAAAACATTTCAACAAGAAATTTTTTTTTGACAATGTAGGTATTTAAACAGTACCAAAATGGAAAATTTTTCTTTAATTTTTGTTTTTTTGTTCGTTTATTCTCAAGTAGCTAAGGATGAGTAAAAACTTTGATGGAATTCAGATTCAAGTAAATTTTCTCTTCTTTCCAGCAGTACCAACCCGAACTTTCTATCTTAAATAGCGACTACGGAATTATTGATCAAAAAAGGAGGGTTTCTAAATTCCAAGAAATGGCTAATTTTCTATTAATATGCGTTTTTTTCGTTCATTTATTTACAAGCAGCTAGAGATGATTAAAAAATTAAACGAAAAGAAAATTTGAGAAAATTTTCTCTTCTTTCCATAACAGCCAGCTCTAAAAATCGGCCAATTTTATATTCTTTAGCGTTTTTTTCGTTTGTTTATTTTCAAACAGCTAAAGATAATGAAAAAATTATATGGAAATTTTATACATTTTATCTTCTTTCCAGCAACATCAACTCAACTCTCCACTATAAACAGAAGCTGAGGAATCACTGAGTGAAAGAAGAGAGGTTTGTTTCAAAGCTGAAATGTTGTGTTCAATTGAAATGGCAACTTGATGTTCAGTTTTTTAAAAAATCCGGATCTGCAGCAATTTCATAATTTTGGACAAGACATGCTGCGCATGTGCAGTCTAAAAAGAGATATAATAATCTTAGCACATCCCAAGCTGCCCATATGCGAAATTTTATTTTTCGATGTTGTGGTAAAATCTCCTACTTCACATACAGTTAATACGCACGCAAACTTCTATTTTTGGGGAGGATGTTATAAAAATATTTCTTTTATAGGTACAAGCAGAGTTATTTATGAATTGATTTTCCAGCACGGTACTGTATTTCTGTCTTTTTAAAATGTAAAATTCTAATTTAAAAAAATTAAAACATGGAATGCGTTCATTAAAGAACCTAACAAAGGCTTATAACATTTTTTTAAACCGAAACTTTTTGGAACTTCTATTCTTGCACTGAATTCGGAACTCAACAACAAATGAAACTTCTGCTTCAACTTTCAGCAGCACAGAATGCCCAAAAAATTTAGAAAATGCGAAAAGGAAACATTTTTAGAAGCACATTCAGTTACAATGTTCTTTAAAATGTCATTTGTGCGACGCCTTAAATCAATCTCGCGCGAAGTCTGGCCTTGAAATTCGCACATTCACCAATTTCTGCATCCTCCCATGTCACCAAACCAAAAATACTTTTTTAAACTTCGACGATAAAAAAAAAGTATAGAAAAAATTCTTGTCTGTGCGAGATGCGTTACGTAAATCAAGAGAAAAAATAAATAAAAAACAGCAGATTTTTCTTTCTTGCCCTCAAAATTTATTGTCTTCGTTTTCGCATGGAAGTGACACTTTTTTTACATTCTCAGTATACACATCCAGCTAGTACAGATGAAGCTGAAAAGGTCTGCGTAATACAATTCTATATATTAAGACTGCTGACTATAACATTCTCGGTTACCCGGTGACATAGTTTTCAATTACCTCTTTTCTTGCTCTTGGCCGAGTAAAAATGTAGCTACGCTATAAAAATGAACCAAATGAAAAAAAGAATTTGGTCAATAATAATCAAAACCTAAGAAAGAAATTTCCGCTTTAATAACGTTTGGTAATTAGCGCAGTAATCCTTTTCTATTTATTCATATTTTTGCAAAGTGCGATATGTTTACGATTTTTTACACGAGTGTTTTTTTTCATTTTTTTTTTCCAAACCATTTCTCCTTATGTGTGTTAATTATTACCGTATTTCTTTACACGTTTTCTGTAAGCTCGATTGCGTTACGCAGTCTATTTATTGAGCTGAGCCTAGAAATCTAAATGCAGCACCTGCTTACGCCGCAAATGTTGTACACACGACGATTGTTAAATAATCAATTTCCTAATGAAGAAATATTACGATTAAAAAAAAAACGAACAAATTCAAGGAGAAAAACTGAAATTTTATCGCACAAGTAAATATAAAAATTTCAGGTGAGTTGCTCCAACTATTACCATAAGGTATTCAAAACTACGACCAAGGCAATGATTTTATTCCATATCACTGTAATAAGGACACTCAGTAAAACACTGAGTATCTTTTAAAGCTCTGAAAACGAATGAAAGACTGTAACCAGAACAGCCAATAATTATGTTTACATTACTCAATAGACCTTATAAAGATGCTGACTCGATGACGTGAATAGCTGCCTTCCAAATACCAAAACATCATCAATCACAACAACTAGCCTTACGAAGTTAGTAGTAGTAGTTATATGTTAAAATATTGGATTACAACAATGAAAAAAAAAAACAGTAACAATTGCTACAAAACGGTAATTTTAGTGTTAGCGGATACAGGAACAAAAAACGGAAATATCATTCTCAATATGAATTATTTCTACGTTTTGACCAGGTGAGGTAACTCGTTTTGTGTCTCAATGACTGATATCATTAATGCTTTAGTTAAAGAATTCCACGGTTATTCCTAAAATATTACTGTTTTCGAAGTAAAGGAATGATTACTGCATTTTATCTTCATAAGTGAAATTGGCACAAAATTAAGGTCTGATAGTGTTGAAGTACACAGCCTCACAACTATGGATTGTCGGTTGGAGATCAGTACTCTCACATTCCCAACGAAAAATGGCAATATGTTCGGTTTGGTCCCATATCTGACTGAAAAATTAGGGTAAGGAGGCCACTGGCCTCCGACCATTGTACCGCGATCAATCAACCTTCTCTTGTTGACATCAGATAACTTTCAGCTGTGCTTGACAACATAACCTTGATACCAGAACTCAAATATATTATGAAAAATGGAAATCCGAAAATCAAATCTCCGAATAAAATTTTTCCCACGCACAGCGTTCCACATCATGAAGTAAAAAGTTAATAGTTCATTGTTTACTCCAACAAAATGATGATTAATAATAAAAAAATGATTGAATGATAACTGCGATTTTTGATACGAGCAATTTATTAATATTTCAGATAAATTATCACTAAATTTACAATATTTCAACAGTTTATTCGGTTGTAATAATAAATACAGTCCACTCATCTCTTTATCTTTTTACGGTTCTATATTTTTCTGAATTACAGAATAAAAAATTGTAGCATAGTAGTATCAATACAAAAATTTGCACGTTGGAAATAGTTTACCGAAAATTCGGTAAAAACGGAAAATAAAAAAACAAGTCGTTTTTGATGAAACATGCGAAGTTACGTTGCGAGTTTTAGACGGATGAAGGGCATTCGGAAGTCATTATATCTTCTTAATGTAGTATTTATACAACTCCAAAAAAGAGAAGCAGTACGTTAATTTTCAACGTTTGTTAACTTAAACCCTTTTTTCCGTGTTATCTGAATGAGAGAAATATCTTACACTATACCACTGAATTGGCTTTCAAAAAAAATTCCGCTTCATAATTCCTGAAAAATACACAAATTTTTATGATCAAATGTTTTAAATCCTAAAAATATCGAATGTGGATGGTTCTCTCCCATTTTACTCAAAATCCTTTTACCAGTACACAGAAGTTTATGAAGTTTTTACAGACAATAGCCGGAATTAGTCTGAAAAATATTTCTACCGAAGAATATTCAAGTAAAAACAAAATTATTCCCGAGTATAAGCAGTAAATTTTATGAACATGATGCAGACGTGCGATCCGGAATATTTGACTGAATTTCTATTTTTCAACTCGAATCAATTCCTATTAGGATTTTTCAAAATTTGGTAAAATCTCTTTGTTTTAAAATTTTTTTCATCTTAATTTTTTCATCTCGGCATGTTTTCTATTTTATATCATAAAAAAAATATCTAGGTATTCACAGTTTTGATTTTGATAACAGGAAAAAAAAACTATTTTTCCTCTTTTTTGTAAACATAAATTTTTGTATTTAAATAATTTCGAGGCAAAAAATTCACAGCAGGATTCCTTGTTCGTTATCCAAATAAATTTTAAGAGATTTTTGAACAGCTCTAATAGGAAAATGTAAAAATTTTTAAATATTCAAAAATTTCTGATTTTCAGGTTAGTTCAATTGCCTGTTTGGTTTTTAAAGAATTTTCTATTTTAAAATTTTTTTTTATGAGTAGCAAGTAGTTCTACACCTTCTACTAGTGAAAGTATGAAAATTGATGAAAGGGTTAAAATATCAACGATCAAATTTTGAAGAACACGTATTATTATGGACAGTAATTGAAGTACAATAAGATAGATAAAACTTTTACTAAAACACGGCCAACAAACTGAGGATGCTGGTGGAGACAAATTATTACGAGCATGTAAAATGAACGGAAAAAGGTTGATAACCTATACTGATAAGAGTGCCGACACCTGAAACGGCCGACGATAGATAAGTAATCATAGAACGGAAGGTTAAAATAAATTTTTTTCAACAAATTCTCAATCCTGAACTCACGAATAGATTTCTATACGACCATACAGAAAAAAAATTTGCAGCCAGTAACTTTCATTAAAAATTTTCATTAAATTTTTACAATAAATTTTTTTGCAATATTCTCGTTAACCTGAAATTACCTTTGAAAATAACATCGGTATTTCCTCCTCTTTGTATTTTATTTTTTCACGGGCGAACGTAACATTGATAATGATAATAATAATAAAAATAAAAATAAAAACTAATTGTAATCGGTTTAACCAAGAGTGAGTTTATTAGCGAAATACTATGTACCAGCATCGATACGAAGTACGCGTGCTCAGAGTCGCTTTACTTTTTTGTCTGCGTGTGTTTTTTTTTTTTACTTTCTTAATTCTAAAACATTTTTTTTTTTCACTCCTGTACCTCTGTTTAGTACCCTGTTCGCTCGACCAGCGGTAAAATTAATTTATGCTCCTGTATTTTATTTTTGGAAAACGATTTTCATGCGCGAAACGTCAATTGTCTCGAAATACAGTCACCCAGTCACCCTCACGTTTCTTTTATTTCGTTGCGCAAAAATAAAGAGGAGGGAAAAGGGAGGGAGTCGTGGAGAGATGGTGCCCAGCAAGAAAAAAAAAGATCGTCGCATTCTCAAAAAAAAAAAAAAAAAAGAGTGCAATCTATTATACGTGGCACGCGCTTTTAGGGGAGGTTCAACATTTTCCCATGATTTTCAACAAACGGTTCTATTCTAGAAATTCATCCTGCCGAAAAATCGGACCCTGATAGTCATTTCAACAAAGTGGAATGGATGTCACCATAATTCGGCAATTATTTTAAATATTTAATATCGTTAGTATGCGAGACGGAGAAAAAGCAAATTAAAAAAATAGCGTACAGACAAAGCCTCCAAGTTTAACAATACGTACAAACAATCGTAGCCTTCAGGCCCAAAAATTAAGCTAGAAAGTCGAATATAAATCAATAACTATAGCCAGCGAATGTTAAGTAAAAGGGTTGGGAGCGAAAATAACTAATAAGATTATCACCTATATCCTACCAATGGAAAAATCCTAATTTTCAATTACCAAATCATACCCTTGAACTAATTTGTTTCCCACAATATTTTCCGACAGCCTAACTAATGCATAGATAAATCAACAGTAATATTATATACTCCTGACGCAAAAGAAAAGGAAAAAAAAGAACCTTTATTCCACAAAGTTTCAAAAATAATTTATTGTTCTCTTCACAAATACTTTGGTATATGAACCTTCAAAATAAGATACTAAAAGTCTCATTCTATGGGCGGACTATTTTGAATAAATTAAAATAAAATAAAACTGAAAACAAAATTAAACAAACTGTACTTTAACTTGATTAAATTTTTTTTTTTTAAGACATCAAGTAAAAGAATGAAACTACAAACTAAACTTGACGAGAGAAAATTAAGAACAGAAATCGAATAGGTATTGTAAGAAAAAGTACATGCTAAAAATGGTTAGAAAAAGGCCATAAGAAGACAGAATGAACGAGTGTAGTACAAAAGAAAGAAGAAAGATAAGATGCGATCGAATTATGTGCGTGAGTTTTTGTGATGGAAGTTTTAACATCAACAGATTCCCCAGGCTGAACCCCAGGTTCAGTATCCAAAGGAAGCAGGACTATCGAAGACAATGATCTGGAACCGATTCCACCTTTAAATCGAACATCAACGACTCGAGTAAGACCATCCTCTCCAGTGTGACATAGCTCGACGATACCAAGTGGCCATTTAAAGGGGGGTTGGTTCTCATAACGTAGCAGAACAAGTTGACCAATTTGAATGTTGGGGTTTCGATCAAACTATTTGCCTCGTTTCTGTAACTGGTTTAAATAATCCTTAGACCACTTCGACCAAAAACCTTTTGCCATATTTCGATTTGATAATGGCAGCGATAAATCATCATCAATCACAGGTGTAGATAATAGTGACTGACCAACGAGAAAATGTGCAGGGGTCAATGGCTCACTTCCCTGTTCGATGTTTTGTTTGTAGGCAATCGGGCGAGAGTTCAAAACAGCTTCGACTTTAGCAGCAAAGGTACAGTATTCTTCGAAGGACAACACTGTATTTTTGATTACAGTTGATAGATGGAGTTTAGATGATCAAACTGCTGATTCCCATATACCTCCATAATGAGGCAAATGTGGTGGTATGAAGTGCCACTCAAAACCAATGAGTGTTGCAGCATTCAAGATATCTGCACGATTGTCATTGAAAAAATTTGATGCACCGACAAAATTTGTTCCGTTATTTGAGAAGATTTTGGCAGTTAGCCCTCGATGAGCGATGAAGCGTTGTAATGCCTCCAAAAACTTGGACGTTGACAAATCTGATACAATTTCAATGTGAATAGCGCGCACAGTTAGACAAACAAAACTTGCCAAGTAAATTTTGTATAAACGTGTAGTTTTATGCGCTACACATTTACACTGAAAGGGCCCAGCAAAATCGATACCAACATATGTAAATACTTTTGCAATTGAAACACGAGATTGAGGTAACTGTCCCATCAATTGCTCAGCAACCTTGCCCTTTATTCTGGTACACAGAACGCAGCTACGAATGACGAATTTTAATATATTGAGATGCAAAAAATGCAGCCAAGAACGATCGACCTTCATAATAGTATTTTTCATGTGTGTGGCGTACTAGCAATCGAGCGAAGTGAGATTTGGTGCTAATGATGATTGGATGTTTTTTCTGCAACGACCAAGGCAACTTTTCCAGTCTACCACCAACTTGCAGAATACCAAACTCATCTAAAAATGGGTCCAACGAATGTAGCGTGCTTTTCTTCTTTAAAGATTGCCCATTTTTCAGTCTAGTTATATCTTCATTGAAACAGATTGTTTGAGAAACACGTACAACTACATTTATTGCATGACTGATTTCCATTTTATGCAGTGAAAAATCAATAAATTTATTGCGTGTTCTACAAAAACTGACAAATCGATACATGTAAGCGACAGTACAGATCATACGATTAAAAGATGAGAATCGAGTTAAAATATTATCAATTGAAATAATATTTAATGTTACACATTTTCTTTTTTCTAAGGTATTATGCACATCAACATTAGGTATTTTAATGTAAGAAAATGCATTATTTGACAGTAAGAAATTAGGACCATTTGTCCACAAATCGAGGTTCAAAAAATTTTCAGCACTTATGCCTCAAGTGGCTAAATTGGCAGGGTTTTCACCGGATGGAATGTAATGCCAAAGTTCAAACGGTACAATATTTATGATTTTGCTAACACGATTAGATACGAACAATTTCCAATCATTAGCTGGTTTAGAAAGCCAGCATAATACAACAGTTGAATCTGAAAATGCATGAATTAAATGAGGTAAAATGTTCATATTAGAAGCAATACGATTAATTAAAGAAGTTGCTAATCCTGCTGCTAGTAATTCTAAATGCGGAATGGTTAGAGCACAAACTGGAGCGATACGATTTTTCGAACACAACATTTTACAGGAGTAAGATTCATTAATAAAAGACCGAATGTAGATTACAACACAATACGCTTTTTCACTCGCGTCACAAAAAGCAATAAGTTCACTATGAGGTAAAAGAAAAATATCGCGAGGAACAACGAATGACCTTAGATTCAACAAATCACGCATGTAATTTACGAACAATTAGGTTAACACTTCAGAAACTGGATCATCCCATGATTTGCCTTCGAGCCACAAAGACTGCATAATTACTTTACCACGAATAGTTACTGGTGACACTAAACTGAGAGGATCAAAGATCCGCATAATTAACGAGAAGATAATTCTTTTAGTGAAAACAATATTTTTTGAAAACGAATCTAAATTAATTCTAACACTATATTTATCATTAAGTGGTTGCCAACGTAGGCCTAAAACAGCAATTTTTTCAAATTTGATTGACGACAATAATGCATGTGATTCAGAAGCAATTTTACTAAGTAATTCAACACAATTACTGGCATATTTGCGAAGAATAAACCCACGCTCAGCGAGAGCGTTGTGAATAGTTGATTGCAACTCGATAATTTCATCTTTTGAATTGGCGCAACAAATTAAATCATCCATATAGAAATTATCACAAATGAGACGAGGGGCAATTGGATGAGAATCAGCCAAATTTTTTGCAACAATTCGTAAGCAGTTTGTGGCAATAAATGATGCTGAAGCAGTGCCATATGTGACTGTATTTAGACGGTACTCTCGAATTGGTTCTGTTGACTTTTCTCTCCACAAAATACGTTGCATGTCCCGGTCTTTTTCATGCACCCATATCATGCGATACATTTTAGTAATATCAGCGACGAAACAAAACTTATACATTCGCATGGAAACGAGTATATCAAACAGATCTTGCTGAATATTGGTACCTGTCATTAGCGCATAATTTAAGGATGAGCTCCCTTTAACAGACGACGATGCATTAAAAACAACACGCAAAGGGGTGGTCAAACTTTCTGGACGAAGCACTTCCCAATGTGGAATAAAATAATGAGGGCCATTTGTAGGTTCAGCGATCGACATATGGCCTATAGCTTGGTATTCTTTCATGAAATCGATGTACTTTAGTTTTAGTTCCTCATTTAGTGAGTGTTCAACTTTCAAAAGACTCGCTATGGCACAATTACGATTATTAGCGATGGATGAACGATCAAGTTTGAGTGGCATTTTTATGACAAATTTACCATCAGGCGTGGGCGTACTATTTGGAATAAATTAAAATAAAATAAAACTGAAAACAAAATTAAACAAACTGTACTTTAACATGATGAAATTTTTTTTTTAAAGAAATCAAGTAAAAGAATGAAACTACAAACTAAACTCGACGAGAGAAAATTAAGAACAGAAATCGAATAGGTATTGTAAGAAAAAGTATATGCTAAAAACGGTTAGAAAAAGGCGATAAGAAGACAGAATGAATGAGTGTAGTACAAAAGAAAGAAGAAAGATAAGATGCGATCGAATTATGTGCGTGAGTTTATGTGATGGAAGTTTTAACATCAACACATTCATTAACCTACTTTCCACACGGTGTCAAAATGTAAAAAATGTACTATCCACCTGTACATTTTATCATAAAATTGCCCAGTAATAAAATGTTAATCATTTAATTTTCCATGAAAAAAGTGATCATCAGTTTTCGAGGGCAATGCATCAAACACTAAAAACATGCTGATTGAAATCACCCATTTTTGTTACTTTATGACTTCCTAGCAAACCTACAGCAGTATATTACGAGAAATCAATAAAACAACCAATCTTTTTCATTGTTCTTCCATGCACTGTACGAGATTAGAAAATATTTTTTATAGAAAATTGTAATGTACCTAATATTTTCTACTAGTTCTTTCACCAATAAAGATACGAAAACGTAGTTTTTTTTTTTTTATACTGGAAGATACCAAATGCGATTAATTGGGACGATTTTTCTCCCTGTATATTACACAAGCACGACATCCGTATATCTAGTTCATGGAATAAGAAAAATAAGGGTAAAAATCTAAAAAGGCATGGTTGATAAAGAAAAAGAAAAATGCTCTTGTTTACAATTTTCCTGAAATTAGGGGAAATATTACTGCCTACAGCATTGGTAATTTTCATATACAAGATTGTTTTAAAAAATTTATAACAAAAATTTTCCTTAAAATTTTTTTCAAACTAGACTAATAAGTTTCCGTAAAAATTAATTTTTAAAAATACGTTATTTATAACTATTGCTATAATAAATGTGCAGGCCGGCTGAAATTAATTTGTTTGTCAAAATTATTTCGCCAATATATTCCCTCATAATCAATGCACATGCGCCACTACCTAAATGCTTACACACATACACGAAAAAAATTGATGCTTCCGCCGAAACAACAAATTCTGCAGTGTTACCCGTATGCCAGCAAAAATCCAGGGTTGGCACAAGCCAAAGCGCCACGAAGCGAAGCCTCTAGGCTTGTAAGAGTATAAATGTAACTAGATATTCATATCGTCGAAATATAAGTGGTTTGAATCTAAACTCAGGCGAATTTCGCATTAGTAACTCAAATAAAAGAAAACAGTAATAAATGAATGACATTTATCCAGCTTGAGGGACCCAAAAATTATGTAAAAATGCTCATAAATATATCATATATTCTTTATTTCATTTCAAATACCATAATCTGTAATTTAGACTACTTTAATTGGTAGATCTAATTGATCTAACTTTATAATACCGAAAGATTTTCATACGTACAATTCTCTCTTGAACTACTTGTAATGCTTGGAGATCCAAAACATGTTTTCATTTCAGCAGATAACTAATACCTCCTGCGTAGACAAAACAATTTCAGAAAAATCTGACGAAAAACATTTTTCCCATTCTTACTTACCACCTGTATACTTCCTATAGAAAAATTTTTCTCTTTAAAATCGATTGATTCATGGACGACTAGCAATATCTGCAGTGTTTCTCGGGTTTATGTAGGAAACACGTACCAAAGTTGACACACTAACATAATTTAAAATGTAGTGACTGTCTTATCTAAAAATTTTAAACTGAAATAACAATACTAATCGAATAAACTCAATCTGGATTTATTTATGAAAGCCCACTAAACCCAATAAAAAGATGAGTATGAAAACAAATAAATTATAATGCCTTTTGAATAGGAAAATCGTATTTTTCCAAATTCTAATGAATAGATCCAGATGAAATGAATTACTGTACCAAAAAATTTAAGAAAGGTCTATTTTTGTACCTATTCCAAAATTTCACGAAAACAGGTTCAGCAATATCGTCCAGTTAACTAAGGTTGAACAAACAGACTGACAGTCTAATTTTCCAAAATTGATACACACTATCTCAACATCTTATTTCAACTCCACCAGCCTAATTTCAGACTGAAAAAGTGAATGTACTAATGTACAAACCTTTGACTATACTATAGTACTGGACAAGTAAAGCTCAGCGAAAAAGTAAGCAACCCTAGCGTACCTTCTGAGTATTTTCGACATTTTGCTTGAGTTCACGAATTTAGAATACATCTGATAGATATACCTTAAATTCACAAGGATAAGCAAATTATGTTAAAAGATACACAATGGTTGCCTATCTAGCACAGGTAGGTCTAACCAGAAATCATCTTTCTTTACTGGTCCAGTACTACACAGTCAAAGGTATAAACAGACAATATAACTTTATAATATTAGTAGGCTTATAAATAAAAGAAAAAAGCACCCTTCAGTTCCTACCAGGGTGGACTGAAACATTTAATGTGGTACACATTTTAATAGCTGCCAAAGGCAGTAGCAGCTCCATTAGAAAACTTAGGTTTTGGCAAAATTATAAAATGAATCACTAAAAAATATTAAGATCATGATAAAATTGCGATGGTTGTATTAAATTTTATAACTGTTGATGTAAAATTATATAATTAAAAATAGTTATCTCTTTCAAAATCTAAACAAAAATAAATTTTTTGGAAATTCCTTCCGACCGATCCGCATCAGAATTGCTAGCATATTGCAATAAACTATAGCTGATTTTTTCGCAAATTTCTTAGTTATTGGTTCAAAATCAAACATTTTATAACTAAAATAATATAGTAAATAATTGCATAAGTACCATCCAACCAATCCGTGCGAAAATCAGTAACATGTTAGAATACGTCATAATAAATATTTGTTTTAAATTACTTTTCTACTTGTCCAAAATTAGACATTTTATAGCCAAAATAAAAACCAAAACAGAGTTACTGAAAGTACGATAATGCCAATCTACATCAAAATTTATAGCAAGTTATAATATATTATAATGAATAGTTGTTCTGAATTTCATAGCAATTGGTTTAAAATTAAAAATTTTATAGTCAAAACAAAGAGGAAAGTAGCAATACAGGAAGTACCTACGTAAGGCCAGTCTGAAACAAAATCAATAGGTCAGATCCTTGGCTTAGAACTAATGTTTGTTCCACCAAATTTCATGACTATCGGACAAAAATTGACTTTTATTATGGTAACCAGAAATTGGCTATTATATACATACATACTACAATTATTTATAGAAATATGTAAATGAATTTGAGTTTTGGTCTCAAAATTTTCCTTGAGTTATAAAACAAAAAATGTACCCACCTCTACCCTCAGGTTATTTGATGACGCCAAGATTGAGAAGTGGATTTTAATTAGAAAACTTATTTAATAAATAAATCTCTCTCTGCAACAAGTGATGTGGCTGTATGAAGGCACATAGCTGCCCACTCATTTTTGTTTTTATCCCAGTAGTGAAAATAAAAATGTGTTCCACATTAAAAATAGAAGATACTTAGATAAGCAGGAATCTTCTCAATGACATTTAAAGTTTTCCACTAATTAAGTAACAAACAGGTTTTTTCTAAGTTCAACCAATGCTTCAACAAAAGAAGTAAAATTAATTGTGGTACTTTTCGAAAAAGCGCGCTCTATGAACTCCAGGTGAGAAGACAGTAAAGAGGTAAAATCGACCCAGAACATAAGAATTTAACACTTTACTGCATCATTCTGTAGTACAATTTGGCGAGAATGTATTCGGCTTTTTTTGTTTAGTAAAAACGGGATTTCATTTCAAAAACATAATTTTGTAACAATCTGAAAAATACCAGGTTTATGGCCAACCAGGAAAATGTTGAAAATATCTGAAAATTATGAAACCGCATGGTGCAAATCTGATGTAAAAAGTATTTAAAAAATCCGAGAAGGCTATAAAATTATTGTTTCTCGAATTTCGATTAAATATATCCACTCTTTTAAACATCATTACTTATGTTTCGAAATTAATTGTAAAAGCTTGTCCAAAGATTTCCAACCATTCAAAATCATGATAAGTCATTATCTAATTAAATGGTTTCACCAAAAAGTGGAATTTTTATTGTGTTATTTTCTTTCAACATTGAGCGAGAAATTGTCACATGAATTTTGGTGACTGAAGGGCTCCTCAGGCCTATCTTTCAATTTTAACAGAACTTGAATCGTAGGTACATTTAAAATAATTTCATATCTATCTATTCAGTGTGGTGATAATCAGTTTGTAAACCAATGAACTTAAAGTTTTGATAAATTTAGTAGACGCCGCTTATTAGAATCACTTTGGGACCAAGACAAAATGATCCTGATACGCAACTGATTCTTTTAGGCGAAATGTTATTAACTGGATAAAATTTGGAGCTGAAAATTATCAGATATTTTTGTAAAAGAAAACTATTATATTGTTGCAAATTGTTACAGATTTGTCATATGAGCATGAGTTGGTTGGGAAAATTATTTAAAAAAGTTCTCAACTGTTTTCTGTTTTGTCAATTTTTTGAGGTGTTTCAGGAGAAAAAAATTCGTTAAAAAGTTAGTGTTTTTCAATGTATAAGAGAGGTCTGCCAATTGTAATTTGATTCAAATAAGCTAAGTGTTGATTCTAATAAATGAATTTTTTTCATCGCATGTGAATATGATGATTGGTACCCAGCTATTTTGATTCAATAAAGCAGTTAATCCTATTATACGTGATGCTATTCAGCGGCGTCTACTGTACTGAATTTGAACCAAAAATACACTTATATCCTAGAATATTTTAATATTTGATTGACTTCACGGGATTTTTTGGGGGAAAGGGCAACCAACAGTTTCAAATGGAACCCAGACCCTCAATAATTTTGTGATTTTAGACGTCATTCTGTATTAATTGATTAAAAATTCATGTCAGATTGAATATTAACCAGAAGATTTTCACATATTGTTTTCAAACCCACCCCAATAATTTTGCCGAGTCGGCGCCACTGAATATTCATCTACGAGGTTTAGGATGGGCTAATCAGAGGAGAAATTTAAATATTCCATGTCAAGTACGACTGACCCTAACCCAGCTATAAATAACTAAAATCACACAAACATTCATAAGTTTTAGAACTTCATTTTTTCTATCTTTCAGTTTTCAACATGAAATTGATCTTGATGGAATAATATTTAATTTAAAATGTTGAAGTGGAGCTTACTCTATTTACAGAGGTATTTTTTTCTCATATAGTTCAGGTTTGTATCTAACCTACAACCATCAATGCGACCAAGTCGATTTTTTTCCGAAAACTAGGTACTACTGGCCAACAAATTTTTCGTACAAATAACCTTTTGCAGCAGCACATCATCCATCAAAAAATGGCAGAGCAAATTCATCACTGCGATGAAATTACACGCTTTTTGTTTATGTAACAAAAATATTAGAACAATGTATGCGTTGTCGTGCGCACAATAAATGACGTACCAACTCCGACAGAAGCCAAACAAAATAAAACTGAAACTTAAAAAAAAACAACAAAAAAACTAATAATAACAAGAAATACGATAAAAAATGCAGACAAAGAAGAAAAGCGATAGAAAGTAAAAGACCCAAAGAGGGTGAAATAAAGCAGAAGGTGAGAGTTGTGGAGAGTACTAATTCGAAAATCGTACAGCTACTATACATATAACTGGGGAAACAGACGTGTGCGACGAGGACAAAAAAAAAATACAATCAACTGGCACCACTACCCTTCCATAAGCAACCGGAGAATTGCTAAAGACAGACAGACAGAGAAAGAGGAAGGCAGAAAGACAGGGGCAGAGTAAAGGATAGAAAACGAAACGAGTGCCACCGCCAAAAATCCGGACTTTGGTACAGTCAGACGTCTATTGTCCACAAAACCCCTATCTTTTTTCTTCTTTTTTTTTTTCGTCCTCCTGTCTTCCTTCTTTTCGTGAACGACGAATCGCCCTCTAAATAGGGAGGTTGATTTTTATAGGTGACGTTGACGCCGTGCAAGCACAGCCACAGAGAATAAATTTGCGTTTGAGGATAACGTAGCTACTTGCAGATGAACACGATTTATAGGCGAAAGAAAAAAAAACGATTGAGCGTACATAAATCGGCGTGTGACGATAGGAAAACAATTTGGTTTGCAGTTTCACCTGGTCTTTTCTTCATTTTCCAAAGATGATGCGATTATACGGACGATGAGTCAGGTATTGTGGCTTGGCTCCCCCAATTATTTTGATCATTTTATTTATACCGAATAACGGTGGTATGAACCACAGCGTGCAAGAATAGAATAGTCACTCGCTAAATTAAATCGAAGTCGAATGATCTTCCCTGTTTCATAAATTTTAACCCTTCGAAGCTCAAAATAACTTGACCAGCATAACAAATAACTCCTATAACTGTGTATAAATTTATACGATTGACTCTAAACGTGAGCAGAAAATGAAAGCTACGTTCTAGGTCCCACACATAAAATTATTTCGAGAACTTACAGACAGACACAAATCTGCACTGTATATTCGGCTCAAACTATACTCACTTCAAACACATAACTTTTTTCTCATTCAACAGTCAATCACTCCACCTTTTTCATTTTGTCCACACTCGAGCCAATATATAACCTTTTCCTCAACGGAAAATTCTTTAGATGTCTTACGATTTTTCTTTGAAAACTTACCTAAAGAAAAAGACCTTATTAGAACCACAGAGTGTTAAATAAATAATACTATACAGGAAGCACGCGAAATGAAAAGTAGCATTACTTCCAAGACGAGATATTTCTACTCCTAAAGTACTTTACAATTTTCAGTCTCATTCTAATCTACGAAAATCGTGTTTGGTGTGATTTCTGAATTTGTAATTACACTTTTTTATTAATTTTATTTCAATTTTTAATAGAAAACATTTCTCATTATTGACAATGGTCAATGGATCCAAATACAGGGCAAACAAATTTGAATTTGGTGGATTAGGAGTGAGGATAATAGGTACAAAAGAGGTGCCGTTTTTCGAAACAGCGTTCAGATGAACTATTATATCTAATACTCGATGGCTAGAACGCGTTCTGAAAAACATTACACAGGCATCTTCTAGAATTCGAAATTTTTTCAAAAATGGTACAACTGGATAAAATAGCAGCCCATACTCTTACGTTCCAACGGATATACAATTCCTTTGAAACGATCAATCATTAATGCTCAATTGAAATTTTGTCGAAACTGTATTTATTAAGGCCTGTATGAAAGTGAAATAGGTAGGTAGTTGAAAGACTGGCCCAAACTACTCATCGATTTCCAGCATATGACTGTAGATACGTCATATCAAGTCGGTTACATCAGGTATTTCAGTTACGAATATGCTTTTTTTTCTTTTCCGATAACTATCACGTATTCTCAAATTTTACCATAGTTGCTTTTCCAACTGTTTGTTCCTTTTCTTAAATGACTGATGACTCGCTTTCGAATAATTCAAAAAATATATTTATTGAAGATCTTTAATTTTCGTAAAAAAAAGTCATCCACAACGAATGCATTAAGAAAACAGAATCTTCCAAAGTGTCGAACAAATATCGGAAAAGTAACGATTTTTTATTGTTTCTCTTGCAAAGAAAGTTCCAATAGTGATACGTGATATTAAATGTAAATACGAATGATTTTTGTAAACAAAACGTTCGTCGAATCGTGCGAACTGAAGCGTAAACCACCACTTGGCGGTCAAGCAAAGCTGATGCCGTCAAAATAACGAATTTGATTTGTTCCAGAGTGCATGGATTATCGTAGGAAATAGATTCCATGAAAATTATAGCAAAGTAGTGAGTCGATAAAATGACCTATACCCCTGATGTGTTCTCCTTCAGAAAGTAATCAACATTAAATGTGAAAAAATACCTAAATTAACAAGTTTTACAAGAGATAACTGATAATAATAATAATAAAAAAAAAAAGATTTGGAAGGCCAAATCAGAAAACTATACATAAAGTACCATAAAAAGTTTCATAATGATAATTACTACTATATCAGGTCCGGTTTTAGGATTTTTTCTTGAGAGGAGATTGAATCCCATTTTATAACATTTATGATTTTTTATGAGAGGGGTAACAATTTTTTACATATTTCATAGAAGTAAAATTTGTAAAACTGAATAATGTATTTTAAATTAACCTTCTTTGGGGGGCTAAAGGGAGTATACCCCAAATCCTCCCTTAAAACTGGCCTTGACTAATATAATAACAAATGATGTGAAAATTAATATCTTTTGAGCCATGAACACGACTCGAGCGTCAACGCTCATGACTAAGCGTGAAAGGTGAGCATTTTTACCAGGCGTCGCTCAAACGCTCAAAGCTCGGACTTGGATAATCATTGATGAAACATCAGATACAACAAGAACGTTTACTTTAATTTATTTTCTAACATTAAAATTACGAATACTTGGTACGAAAAATTAAAATTTTTATTTAGTTTTAGAATCCGATTTGTTAATTTTTACAATCACCTTAATTCAAAAGTTTCATATGCGTATTAAATATAAGTAGTATACTGTATATTCCGCGAGTAGCATTGAAATTGAAAGCATAGTTTAAATGAAAATTCATTGACGAAATTTTATCGTTTCGAAACTTCTTAATTTTAAAAGTTCTCTGATAGCACTAATAACTGCAAAAATCAAATTGAGTTCGAAAACAACTATTGATTAATGTCAAGAGGAAAAAAAAAAACTCGTAATAAAAACAAGACCGCCGATCCAACACCTGTGACATCAAGTTAATTGTTTTCATTTTATAGGGTTTTGAATTAAACGCAGTATGTATTCTTGTCAAGACTGCGAGCATTAAATTTTAAACATAAAGAAACAGTACAAAACTGAATTTCTCTATTTCATTCATGATATAAAAAAATGATCTCGTAATAAAATTATTCTCTTCCCCACAATTACCAATGAGAGGAGTACTTAAATATTTTGTTTCTCTGTCTTTTTGGTTCATCGACATGGTTTTACTTTTAAGGAATAATTGAGATGCCTGACCTGTAATTTTAAATTTTATATATTTATGATTGCTTCTTTCACACACTCACCTCTCCTCATCTCTTTTACTATGTCATTCGTCATTCACTCTTGAATTTCTACACGTTTTTTTTATTATTATTCAATTTACTTGGCGATTTATTATATTTTTTCTTTCACGTCTTTGTGATTTTCTACGCGTTTGCCCATTTTGTACGTTTGTACTTAGCTTTGCTCTGCTTTTAGAATCGCTTTTTTTTGTCGCAGCTTCACTTGAAGTCTCAATGTACCAAATGATGCGGTTCGTTGTGGTGGTTGTATCGATAGTGATCTGGACCATTTTTGGTCACCTACTTTGTTAGGCCAAGTTAGTTGTTGTTTGATATTTGAATCGTGCTGTGTAGGGGTTTTTATCCTGAATTCACTCTTTCGACGTCTTATAATTTCTTACTACATTTTATTTGGTTGCTTTCTAAAAATCACAACGTCTAATAAAACTGAAATCAAAACCTGAATTGTATGTGTAAAATCTCTTTGTTCACAAAATTTCAAGCTAAATAACTGTGTAGTGTTCGAAATCTTGACATCTTTATACATGCCACTTTTTCACCTGGTTCAAGCACTGATTCACAAATTTTTAATGTATGATTGAAAATTGTATTTTTATTAATATAGGTCTGGTTACATCGATCAGTGCATCCTTTTGTTAAATCAGAATTAAACTTCAGTTTTCCTTAGCCTCATAAATTACAATCTGTTTTTTATACTACATTAGTAGCCAGGTGAAGCATTTTGAGCAAGCACTTGAATTTGTCATTTTTGGTGAGTTTTTCAACTTTTGCTGTCTGCGGCCGATTGATCATCTATCAGTAGAATTGACTTAGGATTGATGCTGTACTACACCCACAAAGGATCACATTGTTTCAAGGCCGTTGCTATGTCTGCTGACGGCAATTCAGTAATATAAAAGTCATTTTTATGCTTCTTTGTTTCATTCGTTTTTGCTTAGGAATCTAAAAACTAAAATGTTAGCCAAAATTAATAGGCATGTGGTGGGATAGGGTGGTTGGTTTTTCTGGTTCCTTGGGCATTCTGTTGGTTGTTGTGCTTCCCCCTTCCCTCCTAAAAACATATTTTCCTACACTTGGCCATGCAGGTATCCATACCCCTTTACTTTTGCCTATCTGTTGGTTTGTTTTGTTTTGTTGTGTGACTTTTTCAGATGTCATAAATGTTAGAATATTAAAATATAATCATTTAAACGATGAAATGTTTCAATAACCTGCTAGCGATAAGTGGAAAATTAGTTTAATTTCACGAAGGGTTCTCACGAGAAAAGGTTTACGAGGTGAAGTCTTCCTCTAAAAACGAAAAAATTACTGTATATCAAACATAAATTTAATGAAAATAAATCAAGTTTCACAATTGAACATAGCGATTTTTCAAATGAAGGCTGAACAAAAAAAAAGAGGAGTGCTTACGACTTCAATAAATTATCAAGGAAGAAAAATATCATCAATTGTTTTACGAATTAATACTCCAGTGATGTTTTAAAAACAATCCACTGATTCCACAAAATATGCAAAAAATAATCATAATTTGACATAAAAACATTCCACTGAATTACAACATCGAAAACCGAACAGTTATGGCATTAGCAATAATATAATAATTGAGGGAGAAGAAAAATTAATTTATAATAATGCAACAGACTACAATTTATCCAAAACAAAAAACTGATCAAGCTTAGCGAATAGAGAAAAAACAATTTACATTGGCACGTCTACTCTTTAGAAGTTCGTAGGGTCTATAAATCGTGACATACAAAGTGAAGAAAAATTGGAGGAAACACCGTAAATGAAGCAATAAATTAGAATCAATCGTCGAAGATGTAACCGAATTTTAAACTAAGGCTAGCAAAAGGGAGTGTCAGTGAGTGAAAAAATAAAAATAAAGAAAAACTGATGGTCAATAGCAGTTGAATAAAACGCTCATTCCAGCAATAATGGTGAACTAAAGACAAACACTTTTCGAAATTTGTTTTTGTCTGAAATTTTAAGCCTTTTTATACGTTTTCCCCCTTTTCTTCATTCTGACATTACATACAGCGTGCGAGCAAATTACAGTAATGAGTTTTGCAATTCACTTCAAAAACCAGAGTTCGACAGTTCTCTTTTCTTTTCTTTTTTGTTTTAAAGGCAGCACCGATTAAACGTTTTATTTGGGTTAAAAAATTCGTTTCAGATGTCAATTTGTATTTAACATTAGCATACGAATGTCTCCAATTCATTAAAAACCATTAGAAAGAGAACATACGATTTTGAAAGGGAAAAATATGAGAAATAAATTATGAATAGAGACAAATATTGCGTCTGATCAATCAACACAAATAAACAGAGAAGTTAAACCATAATTATTCATAAGAGACTTCAGAATCACAACCTAGAAAATCTTTTTCATTAAATTTGGGACTAAATTATGACATGTGTTTCTTAAGTTTTAACCCCTGACAGTTTACTTTGGTACTAATAATAATCACGAAAAAGCAAGATCAAAATCGAAACTTATCTTATCCAAAAGATCTGTCGGATTTTGACTCGTAAGAAATAATTCTATACGACTAATATGTAGGTGACATATCGCATTTGATATTTCGGAAGGTCTATAGCCATTTGAATATGTATTTCCACACAAAAACCAATTTTTTTTAAAATTATTACTTACAAATTTAAACTAAAAAATATAACAAGAATGGGCAGAAAACTGAAAAAAGAACTTCGTAAGAAACGGCTTGAGCAGATAAAACTTTCATGTCCCATTTTAAAGTGCCTCGAATAACATTAACTGTATGCGAGGTTCGATAAATCTGTAGTTAGGCTTACATCATACTTTGTATGAAAGTATTATCACTTTTTGCGGAAAGATGTTCGATGTAGCACCCAGAATCTCAAATTAATAAATTATTTATTTTTTAAATTGCCCATAGTAACTATAAAAGTTACAAGAAATCGGTAAAACAATATGTTTGAACAAAATTTTTTTGCCAAATATTTAAATGGACTTTTACAATTTATTTTTATTTTTCATCAGCGCACATAGGCTACATTAACAAGAATCTGATACAAAATTCGTTAACTGAAAGTATAAAATTTCAAAATTTCACCCATTATGTTCAAGGTTTTTTCAGCAGTAATAATTAAAAGTAGATATTGTAATCGACAAGCTCAACTTGATGAACAAAATAAAGAGGTGATGGCTGGATAATTTACGAAAGAAAAGAAGCAAAAAGTTTGTTCAATATTAATACCCATTTTCATACCAAAATAGTAAAACATGAGAAAAATCCCATTTAAATTAACTGATTTCCATAAAGACAGTGGTGATCAATAGACGGATATGGTTGACGGAAATACAAAAGAATTTTATAAAAAACAAAATTTTAATCTAGAAATTAAAATTCCAAATATTTTAACCATTATGAAAGGGAGTTTATATTTTAGCAGTGAGAATAACGATTTTTTTAGTCAAAATGAATTATTACAAAGCAAACCAACAATGAAGACTATTCAGTAATAGCAGTCTAAATTAAAAAGAAACTTTTTGAAAAATCAGGATTTTGAATAATATGAGTAGGTACGGAAAGTAAAATATGAAAATTCACATATTTTTTGGTCAATCTTTTTGACCACCTGATTAAATATCTTTTCGTTTAGCAGTTCTCCGATTCCATATCACCTATGTAAATTTTATTTTGCTTATTTCAAGATAAATGCATATTTACCAACATATTTAAGTTTTTTGCTGCATAATTTTAAATAATTACCTATTTTGTGTTTATTTCTCGAAAAAATACAATTTTTTCCACGTTTTAAGAGCCAAAAAGCAGAATTTTGGTTCCAAGTGAAAATTCCCCCACTTTTATTAGCACCTTCAACATATCCAAAATTCAGAATTTTCAATACTCGATTTTTACAAGATTTAATTAATTTGTCAGCTTATTAAAAATATTAATTGATTCGTTTAATTTTTTTCCATCTTTTGAAGGCTATTTTCTCAATGAACAAGGCGTTTTGCAGTTCGCTGATTTCAAAAACATTCATTTTATATTATATAGTTTTGCTCATTTAAGATTTTAAGTGCATATTGACTGCATACTTCGATATTATAAATGCATGTAAATACATATTTTGGACATTGAAAGGGCATAATATTTTCGAAGAATAAATGCATAGAAGTACTTTCTCTAAATATGAGTTTTAATTCGGAAATCCCACACAGAATGAACATGTAGAAAGATTTTCAGAAGATCTTCTAACACTACCAACTACCTCTCTGAGAAAAATGTTGAGAGCATAATTCTACTGAGAAAGTAAGAAGAGAAATCCTAATTTTCGTTAACAGACGACTCCAATAATATTTGTCTGGCGTTGAGAGAAGCTCAACCAGAGACAATTTCGACAATAAATTAAATGAAAATTTTATTTATCTCAAAATGAGGAATTTTAATGAATAAAAATTCACGTTTGTACACGATAAAATCTCTTAATAAAAATTATAACTGCCTTTAACTAGCCTTAATATAATATCAATTAAATAAATACTGACTTTGTTCACAATGACAAAACAATATAATATGTTAGATCAAGAGAATATGAGCTAAATTTTATGTAGGTGTTTGCCTTACTTAAGTTAGATGTTTACATTACCTATGCCAATCAGTAAGTGAAGTTTCTCTGGACTGGACTTAAGTAGTTGGTTCGAATCCGGGAGTTTTGATAGATAAGGTGAGGTGACATCCCTTAGGGGAGTAAACAAGGCTGTCAAAACCCCTAATTTACTATGTGTATTTCCAAAAATTTTTAGTACATTTGGGATAAATATCAAGTAGCTGGATCTGTTTAGGTTCACAAAGGATTCCATAAGGAATGTACTCGATATTTGATCAGGTAGAGTTTTAAATAATTTTTTATGTACTGTTTTTCGATATTTACCTATGTTTGTATTATAAGAAGAATATAGGAAAAATGTGGAAAAACGGTAAATGTTCTGATTAGTCCAGAAGTCGAAAGTGTTCATATAAAAGTGTCAATCTTGACGTGTCCTAAAGTGTTAGACTTTATTAATCTGGATAGGCCAAATTTAGAGTAAAATTGAAGGAAGGGTATAAAAAATGGCAGGTGCCTATAGGTGTGTTTGAGAGTAAAGAGAACGCATTGGGAAACAGTTAGTGGTCCAAAATACGTACAAGGATGGTCAAAAGGAAGTGAAGGGTGAGTGTGGTATATAACATATTTCGAACATAAAAAAACAAAAAAGCATCATTATTTCCCAATTCCTTCTATATAATTGTGTCTTAAAAAACAAACGGTAGTAAAAATTTTACTGTGATTGTTCGGTTCGCTGTTTTAAAAATTGTCTCAGCTGCAGAACATCAATCAGACTTATCTTTCATTTTGTTCCTACAATATAGCATGAAAAAAAGAATAAGAGCCAAATAAAAAACAAACAGAAAAAAAACATTTTCATTCGTCAATTAAGGTACACGTTCTATACTCTCAGGTTTTTTAATTTTATACTTTTCTAAATTACGTTGTAAGAAAAAAATCTTATGAGGATCTTGGGTGATATTTAGAACAGGAATTTTGAATAGTTAATTTTTTTCAAATTTTCGACAGTAATTCAAGTTTTTACATACTAAGAAAAAGTTTAAAAAGTTGCCTCTCAAACTTTTCAACTCAAAATTTAGATACTTATATGATAAGACAATTAGAGAAGAAAAAAAATAAACGAAAAATAACACGCATTTTTTTTGTTATTTTTCTCTTTTTTCTTTGTTTTTTTCTTAAATTTTTTAGACAGGTTCAAGAAGGAGGGAAGAAGAAATGTTCCTAAGTTTCCTTCGTCGATTTAGCAGCGAAAGAATATGAGATTTCCAGAAAAAAAAAATTATTATAGTAGATACATTACACTAATATTTCCCATATTCAAAAAGCAGATTTTCGTCAAAACAATTCTCAAATAAAAATCCTAATCATTCATAAAATTTATCAAAATTGGTGTATCACTGAAATCTAAAATGAGAAATTCGATGATTCAGCACGTCAGTGTGATTATAATCAAAAGAGATAATAACCTACCAGTTCAAACCAGTAAAAAACCTGACAAATTACTAACTCTATAACTTATTTGTGCTGTATTAAATTTTCATGGTGTACTGAAGAGAATGTGTTTAAGAAAACGTGAATTTAAGTTTGACAGCAACACAGAAAATATAAATACTTTGTTCTCAACGTCATATACCCTCCATCTCAGGCAGTGCCGGTTTACAAAGATTGTTTCTGAGAATACAAGCTATTTTTAACCAACAACCAAGTCATTAATTGTGAGAAATTGGAGGGACTAATTGTGGAATGAAGGTACACCCGAACTGCGTTCATGAACGTGTATAATAAACTTCCTCCATAGTGTAAATTATTGTAGTCTACCTTTCAAGACATCGCACGATGTTTTAAAAAGAGTATCCTACCCACCACTACGTCTCTTCACACGTGAGCTATATAATATCATCGATTCGAAGAAACGAATCGACTGTAAAAAAGCAGGGTAGGCGTTTCAAATTATTCAGTAACCTGTTCCTTTTCACGATTAACTCTTCCCTCTTCTTTCACACACGTTCGTAAATTCCACGACAAAAACTTACCGGTTTAGGTGGATTGAGCGGAGGAAAGGTGCGGTCACATCTGGAAATCATCTCTGTCACCTCCACTATTTTACCTCTTAGCATGTTTCACGGGCGGAAAGAGACACAAGATTGGGCGAGGCGGCTGGAGAAGTTCACTCATCTTCTGAGGTCTTGGTCTCATTGTATGGCTATTCTATTTTTTTTTTTTTGTTTTTTCACAGTATTCCTCAAATAACCCGCATCTATACTTATATAACGTGTTCATGATGGGTTAATAAAACGAAGACATAACAACGATAATTGTAGTTAGTTTAACTCTTTTCACTTGAATCTTTAATTTACTTTGTTGTCTCACTTCGTAATACTTCAGACATAAACCACAGGTTATAACACGTTGATTTAAAAAACAGAGACTGAAAACGCTGTCGCACCAAAACCGATTCATTAAATTAACATAAAGTCACGGACAGGTTTTCGTTTCTTTCGAAAATAATTGCACTCGATAGGTTCAAAATAAGATACAAGTGTGCCAATGTCAATGAATTCTATTCGGTCTTTGAGTTCCAATATTTGCACAAAAAAATATATATACGTTTCTTTAAAAAAATAAGCCCCCAAATATTTTCTTTATGTATGTTCTAGGGTCTTTTTTAGCCCTTAAGGTAAAAGAGAGGTCTTTTTATACCCTTTTATTCAGGTTCAGTTTCAGGATTTCTTCTCAGAGGGAATAAAATTGAATTTTATATAATATTCATGAATTTTCATGAGAAGGGTTAACAAATTTTTTAAATATTTCATAAACGTAAAGTTCGAAAAACCGAAAGTTATTGTGTTTTTAACCGACCTTTTTTTTGGCGTGGAGGGCATTTACCCCGAATCCCCCCTCTCAAAAACGACCTTGCTTTATTTAACGTCAGTCCAGATCGTTGACTACATAGTACTAGACCAGTAAAGAAAGATGATTTCTGGTTAGACATGCCTGCGCTAAACAGGCAACCAGAGCGTACTTTTTGACGTAGTTTGCTTTGTGTTTATCAAAGCTATCCTTGTCAATTTAAGAAAGGTCTTTATCAGATGTATTCTAAATTGGTGAATTCGAGCAAAACGTCGAAAATACGCAAAAGGTATTCTGTGGTTCTTAATTTTTCGCCGGCATGTCTTGACAATAAAAATGTTCAATGGTCTTATGGAGCTTTACTAGTCCAGTATTATATAGTCAAATGTCAGGATGGATTAAAGTTTAGACTTTTCGCTCCCAACTGGATAGCGTACCTACTCACTACAGAACGAAAATATAGAACAGTAGACGATCACATTATTTTGTTGCCCTCATACTGTAAGCGTGTGTCTGTGGCTCGAATGCAAGAATGATACTCAAGTACTAACAGTGACTTAAGAATTACTCATTTTAATAAAGTTATATCAATACATGCTTATGTATACACAGATATAAAAAACATGTTCTTAAAAATTTATTTTTACATTATCTTATATCTATCTGCTATTTTGATAACATCTACTTAAACCAACGAAAAGTTTCTAAATTTGAAGCAATTTAGAGGAAATTCATAAAAATCACAAATGACCCCAGAATTTTCAATTTGAAAACTCCAATCAAAGTAACAGGCTAACAACATAACTTGATGCCATTGAGAAGTTCTCAAGACACTGAGCTGTATAAAAACTAAAAGTTTGGAAAGATTTTAATATGCGGGCGATGAATGCGAGAATGCACCAGTAGGTATGGCCTTCAAAATGAAACTGAAACGACAGGCAAGAGTTATGTATAGGCCCGTAGCCAGAGTAAAATCCCATGGGTGCAAACCGCAGACTAGGGAGCGCAAAATTTTTTTGGGGGATTATATTGGCTGTATTGAAAAAACTTGTTTTTTTTTTTTTTTTTTTTTTTTTTTGGGAGGGACCAGAAGAGAAAAATAGCAACGAAAACTTTTATCTGCATAAAATAAAATTTATTACAAATTTCAACTTGGCTCATTAATACAAATATAATTTTTAAATTTTATTATTTTGTAAAAATTGAAAAATATCGTTAATAAGCTTCTTTCCTTTTTTTAAAATTCAGAAAAAAAACTGAAAATTTTGCCAGGAGGGCAAAGAGCGCCGCCAGAGGGGCGATTCCCCCGCCCCTTCCTGGCTATGGCGCTGATTACTTACCATAGGTTGACTCCACATCGAAATAACACTCTACCGCAGATCCTCAAAGTTATCTTTCTACAGCAATGGCAGACCTCGAAAAACAATCATAATTCTCACAGACATGCATTTGGCCGAAAAATTACGCTTCACAACTGTGAATAAGTCATCAAAAAAGATAGCTAACACCTTAACAAAGACTTCTTCACCCCCTATTTTGCGAAAAACAACAAGAAGAATCAACATGTCTGCCAACAAAAAATGTGATTTGAGATTTTTACGTTTCCTGGCACATAAAACCGTAATCGTTTACAAGCATAAGCGTGGAAATAAAATGTGTTGGGACAATCATCAGGGTGATTTAAAATTCTATAGCTTTCGTAGCCGTGAAAATGTTAAGATTAACATTTAGTACAGATATAAACCTTAGCTTTCAACAAATTACACAATTTTTATCGAGTTATTTATTAAATTGTTATGGAAGACTTCTTGCTTCGAGTTCGTTATCGCCAAAAGAACTACAATTTTTTTTTTTTCAGCGTAAATTTTTATTTTACAAGTTAATCTTACATGTTGATTACATCTGCTACCCTTTAAAAAAATAAGATTGGTTGCAAAGAACAAAGAAAAAAAAAAGTTAAAGTTTAATGATTGAGCGTATTGTTAAGATCGAGGTACTCATTTTTACTTAACTGGTATAGAGTAAAACTGTGAAACGAGTCTTAGTCAATAAGCTTCAATTTATTTCTATTACCAGGAACTTTGCCATTCACTTCATCCACAAAAATTATTCATAAATCTATTCACGTTATTTCCTGGAGAGATTCTTAGATCATGAGTCCTGTTAGAAAGAACAGAGTATGGATCATTAAGTACGAGTTGGAGGGAATTCAAAAATAAAAATAACTGTTCAACTATGACCAAATTCGAATATTGAAGCTTTAAATAGCAAACAAAAAATTCTATAATCACGTCAATCGAAGGTGGAAAAATGTGAAGCTGACACAATATGACAGTTTATTTCTATCAACTCTGTTTCCGTCCAGTAAATTCTAGAAGCTGCTTATTCCGCTAAACCAGACCTTATGGTTACTATGCAATATTTTATTTTGGTTAAGACAATAGACATAAAAATTATGAAATAGATTCCACGATAATGAAGACATGTAAGGAATTTCTCATTTTCATTACTTACAACCCTCGGAATTTTTCAACACCTATACTTCATATACCTAGAGAAATAACCCAAGATCATGGCCCGAATAATCGTATCATTAAAAAATTCAAGTCGAAAACTATTGATCGAGGAGGGAAAACAGGAGACTTCCATGATATCAACAAACTTTGATCTTCAGGAATTCGTGGTAAGTTGTTCTCTCACTTCCCCTTTACATGCCACATCCTCCAAATATTATAAAAGGCTAATTTAAACAAAAAATAATTTTAGCAAAATTACCAATAATTTCTTATTTATTCACCAAATAAACAATATTCCGAGATAAAATTAACTATTTATTGAAACTTTTGGAATTCAATACTCAAAATCTTTCCTTTAACAAATATTGAATATACTCGTACTTTGGTAAAAGGCGTAGCATTCATACATGCACGTAACAAAGTACGTTAATTTTTCCCGAACAAACCCATAGGAGCTTCCTTTCATAATAGGTTTAATGGAAATAAGTGTTCACAACTTACGCAGTAACTGTCTCAAGTTGAACGTGCGATAATGAATTAAGTTTGTCATAAATAGCAGCTTCCATCAATTTGAAAAAGGAAGCACCAGTTTAACCTATTGACCAAACTTCATTCTGTTTCTACAGACTTCAACTAATAAAGACTACCTCTTTCATCTTTCTGCTTTAATTTATACTGGTAGAAAATAAAATCGAAGGTTAAAAAAAAAGTTTACGTTATAAAACGCGAACACATAGTACCGGCAATTTCAAATAAAAGTTTTCAGTTAGCAAAATTAAGTAGAAGTAAAAGATAACGCAAACGCTAAAATTGGATAATAAACTGCAAAATAAGAAAAAATCTAAAAACCCATAATCATGAAAACATAGAGGGCTAGAAATATACAGTTTTACTTTAATCGGTAATATGGTAGTTACATGAAATCAAAAAATAAAGACAATTTGGCCAGAGAAAAAGATGTTAAAGGTCTTTACGAGTGACCATCACACGGCTATCATGGGGAAATATCATTAACTAAATCGTGTAAGGTGAAACTTTATGGTGAAACATGTTCAGTCTCCGAAATAACAATATGTGAAAGAAAAAAGAGAAAATGATGGACTTTACAAGGAAAGCAGAATCAAAAAAGATGTGCGTAGTCTACAAGAATAAAAAAACGAAAAATTGTAACTAGATACCTATCATGACCCTGTAGAAAATTTACAATAAAACTGAGTTTCATGATTATGCGAGTACATATCATGTTCTTTTTGAGATAAATATAAATCAATTTTGAACAGCAAGTTTTCTTTAAAAAACTTGCAAAATAAAAACAAGATTTTAAAGTAATACATTTTTAAAAACGATGTTGCGACCACTTCAGTGAATTATTATGGGGCGAAGGTTATGGTGGAAATGTTCATTTAGAGAAGTACTATAATTTTGAACGATGTCGGACCAACTTTTAATCACACCCCTTTAACACATTATTTTTCATTAGCAAGGAATAACCAAACATAGTGCTGAGTTTCGGATTTATATTATTTTAACTCACAAATGATACACCAACGACTGAAACCTGGTTCAAACGTTTTGAAGCATTTTGAAAATCCCTTTTCCATAAACTTGGAAGTCTCTCAATAGTACAGGGAAATTGAGCGCAGCAAGCTCTGCGATTCCTTGCACAAAAATTTACATGAACAGAACGCAAATAATGGGTAAAATATATGACACATATATTAAATTTCTTCCTGGCTGACCAACTTAAATTTGACTACTTTGATACTGACTTTGGAAAGAATAAAACATAAACTGGTAAAATTAAAGTAAAGATATACACAAAAGAATCCTAATGGTCGGATTTAGATTTACATTGAATGTAGAGCCAACAACATAGAACAGTATAACTAATAAATTAGAAAATGATTACGAGCATTTTTCATATGGACTAAATGAGGAACAGAACGAAAATATATCTTTCATCGAGGAACGTTATGGTTGAAATTCACGAAACGTAGGTATTTTTACTTTATAAAGATCCTATAATGTTTTCACGAAGTTGAAAGTTGTTCGAGAAAGAATTTATTTTAAACTTCTCAACATTTCGCGAAATAAAATTAATATTTCGTTCTTTTTCTGTTTATAAAAAATAAGAATAAAATAATTTTTTTTTTTTTAATAACCACATACATGTGACAGCAATGTCAATTTAATTATCATCATTACCTTTGAACGGACAGAGCAGTTTTAAATTCATTCAACAGTAAAGTAAAAAAAAATTATTTCAGGTTTTGTTTTGGTTTTGGATAGCTTAAAGCAAATTTTTCTACACTAGTCATGGGAAGGCGCAAAGTTTGAAAAGTTATATTAAATTCAGTGGATCATTTTATTTATGAAAGCTGGATCAGAAACCGGATTAGACAGGTGGAAGGAAACCACAATGGAAAAACCAATTTGATTTGAATTTACGGTAATCTCCAATTATTTCGTGGAAATTCGTCTACCAATTTGTTGTTCGTGAAGAATGGGTCACAAAATATGAAATTTCGAATTGCAGCACTGCTACCATTTAATGAAGTTGAAAAATGTTCAAGAAGAAATCAATTTGAAATTTAATAACAGACCGTGAGATAGAAATTTATGTTTTTTGTTTATGTAAAGAAAAATAAAATCAAAGAAAATAGTTTCTTTTGGGGAGAGGTGTATTATGGGGAGTCAACTGGCCATTTCCCCTAGGGTCAAACCCTTTGATCATATACAGAGTTATGCAGGTTTAATTCCCACCATAAAAAATTTCCAATTTGTCTGTTTTGATATGACTAAAGAGAAGAAGTTCTACAACGCTTATCAACGCTTATGCGCATTAACTCGCACCATAGCAGAAATAGTAACGTGTATAAGCAGAATCTCAGTAACCTGTATAAGCAGAGTCTCAGTAGTGGACTAAGCCTATCGAGGACCCATGGCAGATTTCAACTGTAGAGCCCCAGCATTGGTTTTTAAAATTAATTTTCTTAGAACTACAATGAGACCTCTCGCACTGGTTAATAGGACCCATGGTAGACTATCAACCGTAAATATTATGTTAATAATTATTCACAGTTTTTCTCTATTTAAACTTTATTAAACAAATATGGAAGCCCTCTGTTGAAGGGGCTAATGAGTGACCACACTCACTGGCTCCTTTAGTCCACTGTGGTTGGGCCGGTAATCTCCCACTACAGTGTACAGGGCCTTTAAAGTTGAGAATGGCCCATGTTAGCAAACACTCCTCTCTCAGAATGCCATACTCTTGTTTCATAATTACAGTAAGTGAGTGCTTACTATTTTATTACATCTGTTTCTTGTTCTACTTGCGCAGGTTACTGTTTCTAGTATGGTGTTAGTTAATGGGTATAAATGTGGGACTTTTCCTCTCTTAGTCACATCAACACGCATCCAACAGGGAATTTTGTATGGTGTTAATTAAAACTGCATAATCCTGCAGAAGATGTATGAATACCTAGGCAAATATGAGAATCCATGCTATAATTATAAAACTCTAAAGAGGAATCTGCACATGCGCAGCAGGTCTTTTTTCATCAGCTTGCAGTCTGGTGGTTCTGTGAATCTGAAGCTATCTGAAGACTTTACAGAATGAGCCAAATTTTGACTTTTCATATTATATTTTGCATTGCTGGTTATTTTTTTTGATACACTGAGTTTGAATTTGACCTTTATTTTTTCATTCAACGCATTCTTTAACACCAAGATACTTCAGAAAGGGGCCAAATTTTGACTTTTCATATTATATTTTGTATTGCTGGTTATTTTTTTTGATATGCTGAGTTTGAATTTGACCTTCATTTTTTCATTCAACGCATTCTTTAACACCAAGATACTTCAGAAAGGGGCCAAATTTTGACTTTTCATATTATATTTTGTAATATATTATCAGGTTTGTGGTTTGATGCAATGATTTCAAATTTGACATATTATTTTTTTCATTCAACACATGCTTCTATACTAGGGGCAAGAGGGCCAAATTTTAACTCTTCATATTTTATCATGCAGTGTATTGTTGGGTATGTTTTTTGATGCGCTGAATTAAAATTTTAAAATTATTTCTTCATTAAACTCATTCTGTGACCCCTTACGGGCTTCAAAAAGAGGACAAAATTTTGACTTTTATATTTTATTGAGTAATATATTGTTAGTTATGTTTTTTTGATGGGCTGAGTTCAAATTTATTTTTTATTTTTTCATTTGATCCATTCTCCCACTACTAAGGGTTCAAAAAGAGGTTTATAATAAAATTTTAGTGAATTATTGGAGTAAAAAGTACTTTCAATATTATTAAAAATGTTTTAAATAAAATAAAAGGTATTTTGAAGAAAAAAAAATTAAAACAAAAAGCCATAACAGAAATAAAATGTCAACTTAAAGTTTAAAAAAAATTACTACTCCCTAAACACTAAATTAATACTGTACAAAATTACTATCATACTCGATTACCATGTACTGACACACAGGTGGCTGCTGGTTCAAATTTTACATACCACTGTAATGATAATTTCATATCATTTCTTATTTTAACATATATTTCATATTCTATTAATATTATTCCTCTATTTCATTTTGTCTATAACCTCATTCTTACATCATGTCTTAATGACATCAGTGAAACTTGTCAAGACCTGCATCTTGATGTCACCTTTTCCAACTAATATAATATTCTCTTACTAAACATAATGATGTTATTTATTCCATGAATACAAAATACAACTGCAATATTCCTAATTCCTCTTAAAATTATAACTGCACCCACTTTATGCCATAAGTATGTTATTCTATTGACTCACTCCAAATTACGTAGATTCTATTAACCAATCACATTGTATATCTCCCACAACACCAATGTATAATTCATTCAAATCCATATCCTTAGACTTAAGCCTGATTACTTACCAATTCTTCTCTTGTACATTACATTACATCTTAATATTTTCTTGTACACATAAAAAATATACACTATATGAAAATAACATATGTGTTGTGTACTTTTTGTAACAATTATACCGTTGCAACCACAAAATGCAACTAAGAGGTTCAAATGATGATACATTAGTTATACCATGAATTTGATTTGGAAGTGAACCCCTCATTATTGAAACTGACACCCTCATAGACATAAAATCATTAATAAACCAGGACCACCAGTGTGTCAGTACATGGTAATCGAGTATGATAGTAATTTTGTATAATATTAATTTAGTATTTAGGAATCAATAATTTGTTTTTAAACTTTAAGCTGACATTTTATTTCCGTTGCAGATAGTCATTTCAATTTTTTTTTTTTTTAAAAACTTATTTTATTTTATTATTTACTATCATCCCTTTGTCTCAGCTTGTGGATTACAGAGAGGAGAAAGGTGGTTTCATCATCTTTGATTTGTATTGACCTGTTTTTTACATTACTGTTTTTATTTGTATCATTATTTCAATTTTTCGGAATATTACGTTTTTGATAAATACATACTTTATAGTTTTTGTAATAGGTCCTTCAATAAACAGAGTATACAATCTAACTTTCTGTAATTCCATAGTTCATTTCATTTTCATTATTTGTAACTTCATCACCCTAAAAAGTTTTACTTCAACTGTGTGTCCCGGCACACACTTTATTTTTTTTCTGATGTTTAATAATTATTAAAATGACAATATTTTAACAAATACTGTCAAAAATAGCCAATGAAATCTCTAAAGGAACGCAAAGTTCCTTGAGGAAGATAAAATAGTACCGCAAAAAAAAAGTTTGAGAACCCCTGTTTGACACAGTATTATAAACACAAACTACAATTTATTCTGAAGAATAGGCTTAAATTGAAACCTGAATTTTGTAGAATTTTTCTTGATTATTAAAACGATATTTTTTTTTTTTTTCTCGCCTCACATCTTCTTACTGATTTTGAAGCAGTTTGTCCTACAAACCAACCAATTCATTGAATTATGTTTTATATTTTACAAGTTAAAACATGATTCCTATATACCTATTTACTTCAAATAGTTCTTCAATTTTTGGAGTAGGCCACATTTTAATATAACATTATACATTCAAAAGTGCCTGAACCGTTTGCTCTGATGAAAAGCATCCAATATAATTCAAGTTTTAATTAATTTTTAGGGATATCCAATTTTAACGTTTGGCTGACTTTTCACAATTCATTTCTAACAGTTTATCAGAGGCTTTTGAAATCGGATAACAATAAATTCTTACCTGGTGATAACCAAAAGACTTTCTTACAATGTTTGTTGGAAAACAGGGTATTAAAATTGATTTTTCATTCATATTTGTAATATATGGCAATGTTAGAAGTCTTTCGGTCCTGAAAACTCTTAATTATCCTTTCAACTTAATTTTTTTATAACCTGCTATTGACGAAAGTGATACGTGAATTTTCAGCAAACTCAACGGTCACAATTTCGCGTTTCAATAAATTTCTTGAAAGATTAGGTTTTTGCACACATTATTCAAGTCTAGCAAACGTTTATTTTAATTAATCAACATTATTTCCCTCATTCTTTTTTTCTTCACTTTTTTGTTTGATACCTACCAGCAGACGGCGTCAACAATTTGGGCCAACGCCACAATACGTAAATTTATCGACTCGCTACGATATTTTTTTGGATACACTATTTTTCACGAGGTGAGCGTAATTATACTTGAATTATTTATTTTTTTCCGCATTCATAATTATACATATTTCAGTTTATCACGTCGGATTCAAAAACCGTTAGTGAGGTGCGTCAACTTACGTAGTCGATTTATTTCCCATTTTCAATTCTATATAATTCCTCTAGTTCACAAAATTATTTCTCTGTGTTCCAAAATTGAAATATTAAAACAAGGAACAGAACATTTTTAAAATTGTGGTCCTCGCTAATTTCAAATTGATAAATACCATACACACGTCATGCTTTCACTGATGCGAAATTCTTCAACATTGTAATAACCGTTCTGAACTAACATTATTTTCTATTTTTACTGACCAATAGAATACCATGACAGCTCAGTTTGTTCAAATAAAAGAATGTTTTATAAAATCAGTCTCAGTTTGGAAGATGAAGAAAACTGTTTTTAAACTATTTCTTCTGAGGAGGCAACAAAGTTTTACGAGTGAATTTAAAATGGTAGTATTACACAATTTTTGTAAATCTCTTATTTAGACATTGATAATTCGATTTCTTCAGAGATTAATTACAAACTCCCCCCAATATTAAATAAGGATTTCAAAAATCAATGTTTCCGTATAAACAGAAATTTTTTTCAATTGATTTATTATTATTATTATTATACAACAAAATTAAGAAAACATTAAATGTTTCCCGCACTGATTATTGAGATTTTGATAGAAAATTTACATTTTCATTACATATTAATAATGTTTTGAGCCTTATGTAAGAAAAATTAAAAAAAAAATCTTTGTACAACTGTAAAACCAGGAGTTTGTGATAAGTCACAAAATATTTACGGGTAACACAAAAATTAAGGTATGTAAGGAGAACATTTTCAAATTATTTGTCAATAAAAATTAGTATAATGAGGGATTAAAACACAGGATCGGTTTCACTCTTGGGTCTACGTTCAAGGCAGAAAAATTTATGGGGCAGAAAAATCTGTGGCTGAAAAAAATACAAAAAAACAATAGTTATTAGTTGTGGGGAGTGGGAAAAAATTAGGTGACCGAAATATTAGAGCATGAAGCGATGAAATACTTAAAACCAGCTTTGCTAAAATTTTATTTTTATATTATTACTCTAATATTTATATACACAAGAAAATAAAAATAAACACGGAAAAGTTTTAAGATATTGTTAACAATTAATTCATAGAATATGTTCCACTCAAACTTTAACTATTTGGAAAAAATAATTCTTAAAAGATTCAACTAAGCTTTAGAAAACTTTTTAATGGCTTTTTACAAGTTTAAATTTTTTTTTCAAAAAAATGAAAGTAATAAATTAAACTGGAATAAATCATTGAAAGATATGGGGAAACTAAGGAACCGATTACGCTTGAGAAAATAAATTGACACACATATTCCCAAAAGTCACTTTGTCCTCCCTTTTCCTCAATCTTATTTTAAAAGAACTTCTCGCACAATTTTGTATTCGAAAATGTGGTAACATTGTGTAAACATAAGTGTGACGCGTGAAATTACTGAGTAATGAAAAAAAGAACTGTAGGAGTGAGTAAAGTTGGTGGCAAGTAGAAGTTGTGAAATTGGCCACTTTCATCAAGCCTTAGATACCTCGAAAATACAGCCATACGCACACATGTTGTAAAAAATATTTTCTGGAAAGTTCCTAAATAATTCAGACGCTAGTTTAGTGAATTTTGTAACTGTACTGATATCTAGTATAGAAAACGATTCTGACATTCAAAAAAAATTTAATCTCAAGAATTTCAGATCATTTAAAAATGAACAACTGAACGAACTTATTGGTAACACTCAAAAGAGAGTCCTATGATCTTTTACCCTATTTTAAATCCAAGTGACATAGTAGCTTCGTAGTACGGTACACACAGGGAAAGAAATTCAAAGCCAGATGGTATGATTTTTACAATAATAAACTGCACATGACCCTCTAATCAGACACCTATCAGCAACTCTCACTGACAAACTAAAATATTTTACCAAAAACTACGAGACACAGGAGTGCGTATAGAAAAAATTTATTATACACAACTTTCAAGAATTAGATTTTATTTAGAAACAGCAGAACAAAAAATCACGAATTCTATTTCTCTAGTCAGGAAATTACTCTTTAGTGAACTTTTTCCTCTCACTTTCAAAGATTAAACAGTTATTTGTCAAAAAATATAACTTTTTTTCCTATATCAAGGTCAAACAGAATTATTTAACGTTTGAGATTCGTGATTCGAAGAAACATGATTCGTGGAAATCACTTTTAAGCTCTGGGCTAAAATTATTCGTAATTTGTGATTTGAATTACTTCCATTGAGGGATTCGTACTTCGAATCATTTTTCCAAGAATTTTGCCCATTCTTGTTATAAGGAGTGGCTGACCAGCTAAGTGCGATATTCTTTTCAACGAATGCACCAAAAAGAGGTTATTAGTTACTCCATAAGATAGGTAAATTTGGTTTTTTGGAGGCGTCAACATGTAAAACGGCTCCTTTACCTAATAACATTTCGTCACTTGCATATGTGCAAACGGCACCGAGAAAATAAAAAAACAATTGAGTAAAAACTTCATTACTACACCAGTAAAGTAATGAAAATCAGTATCAATAGGTTGGAAATCGATTTGAAAATCTCTCACTTTGCAAACAAAAATCGATTTAATAATAACTTCTTTTTGGTGAATGAGCTGAGAAAAAATAATTTTTCTGCATCAGTATGAGACGGGCGATAAAATTAAATATAATAATACATTTTCTAATAACTAACAAGGTGAATATGACGTGCGATCAGCGTCAGAAAATTAAGAATACCATCCTTTTATTTATTTCCAATTTTATGAGAGAAAAATGCAGGTATAAACGGTAGAAACCGAACAGAGGCAGAGAAAGCAGAAAAAAATAAGAAGATAATATTTTAGAACGATCCACGTTCAAGCTACAGTGTATACGTAACTATAGGATAAAGCAGCCATATTGCATCGTGGATTTAATCCCGGAAAAGGGGACGATGGTTTTGTGAACACGTGTTAAATATTTGGAATTACAGACGGGGGCAGGGAAAGGGCCATCGTTGAAGGGTGGTAGGGAGAAGGAAACAAGGAGGAAACATTGTTTTGGAGGCACAGAAAATGCGGTAGCTTGCTGTGACGTCATCGTTGCATGACAAGTGACGCGCCGTTACCCTTATCTTTTTACGTTAGGGCTAGGCCCGATTCAAACTTTTCCGAGTGCGCCCTAAATTTCTTGAAAGAATGAAAAAAAATATACATATATACACAGACGAATGTTTTTCACAAAACGTCGCGCCGCCGTTTCATTCTCGTCTGAGATATTACCAACGTACAATTTATTCTACAAAGGGTGCGAAGAGTCTTTTCACGAATACAGAATCTACTGTCTAGTAGATTGTAAAATTTCTAAATACTTTTTTGCTACTTTTCAACAAATAAATGTCCGGAAAAAGTACATTAGTCTGACATGGTTTCATTTGGAAAACTTTATAAGGCATCACTGAAAAGAAATAAAGAGTACATATTTGTGCACAACTTAGTTGGAAAAACAAAGACAGAGTTATCGACTTTAAAAACTAAAAATTAAGCTATTGCACAAAATTTTAAGGAGAAATATAGGTAAGCCCAGATTCACTCAGTCAGATCCGATTTTAGGTACGTTCAAAGTCTTTAAAATCAATACATTCCCAATTAGCTAAAACTAAAGGCGGAATTAGGTTGTGGCATTGAGGCTCAAGCCACACTTCTAAGTACCATGGGATGAGTGCCAAAAAAAACCGAAATAGCCAAAACAAAACAAGACTAAAATTATGACAAGATAATAAAAATAATAATAGGTAAGTAAAAAGTGAGGAAAATAAAGTGAAAAAATGAAGAAATGAAGAGAAGCAAAATGAATGAAGATTTACTCAACCTCAAAGATAAATACGTCCTTTAGTTAATCCGCGAGCTTTTAAAACCATTATAGTTGATTCGTTTAATTTTTTGCCAACTTTTACAGGCCATTTTTTCAAAGATCTAGGTGTTTTGCAGTTTGCTGATTCCAAAAACATTAATTTTCTAATGTATATATTTTATTGTATATTCCTGAATTTCAAATGTGTATCAACTGCATATTTTGGAAGAAAAAATGCAAAAAAAACTTTCCATAAATCCCGGGAGTTATAAAATTTATAGTACAGCCAAAACAAATCTCATGATTAAATTACAATAACTTAATATAAAACTTTTTAAACAGTGTTTCCTCAGAAAGTCATTTTTTTCTCTTCGGAATGGACAATTTGAGCTCAAGTTATACATCACAAAAATGCATGTGGAAAGCTTAAAGGAAATAATAAGATGAATATTGTCCACAAAAATTTCTAAGATAATTTTTAGTCATTGGAGAATATAGTTTATACCTTCAAAAAAAAAAGTAGAAAATTCCTTACATTTTTCATTACTATAATTATTTGTAGTTTTAAAGAAACAGAGGAGGAAAAAAACAACTGTACCTACTTTTTTATAAAATGAAAAATAAAAACAAAGTAGGTATCCCGTTTTTCATAACTAACAATGAGAAGAAACTTCAATAATAAGTTAAGTAAAAATGAATTTTTTTAAATACGCTTTCATAAGAGGTGTAAACTCCTCCCATTAACATCCCATGTCCAAAACTCCGAAAAAAAATTATATTAGAAAAGAGAAAATACCTGACACAATGTGGTGATTCGAACAAGGTAACCCTCGACTTAAGCACTACATTTTTATCACAACGCCATAAATACAGAGGTAAATTGGAAGTAACTTGAGTTGAAAGAAAAGCATCTTGATAAGAAATATCTGATACCAACAATTAGCGCCCCTAGATGTTAGCATAAGAACTACGTCACATTTCGCCGCTTCAGTAAAATCAGAATCGATAGCCGAAATAAAATTTAAAAATGAGAAAATTAAAAAATATGAACAATTGCAGACTGGTGAAGTATCGCGTTGGAGAACTTTATCGTCGCAATCAAAGCCATATATCAAAGAGTTGCCAGAAAAATAACTGTAAATACCTAAGTATGTATATACAATTAATTAAAATTGAAAAGGCGAAAAACATCATACGCAAAAATTCATTTACACATGCACACATAGCCACATTATAAGTTCAATAAATCTAAAAATATTAACTACGGCATAAGTTTCAGACGAAATAAATAGCTCAGAGTAAGTATTTTTTTATTAAAAAAACATTTACGTATCCTCACAATACTTTTTCATACGAATTTTAACTTACAATACGTGTAGTGAAGTAGAGAGTGAAGAAAATGGAATCAATAAGATCGCTCGAAACAGTTCAAAAACATATAGAATGACAATACGGGGAGAAAATCGAAAATTATTACTTATCAACAGCCACAAACTCGTACCATCATATCTAAAAGATGGAAACGTTCTTTCATGAAAAATTTGATCAAAAACCAAAATTAAAGTTTTTTTTTTGAGTAACACAAAACACTATCACACCTCTTTAGTTTTCGAAATAGAGAGAAAGAAAACTTCATAAAAATGGTAAGAATTACCGCTAAAATTTGTTTGGATTAAAATGTGAATAGGCTTAATAATAGACTATAATAAGTACTCTTAAAATTACGCATAGTCCGTCCATAAAAACCGGAAAAACTTGTGACAATGATGATAAATTCAAAATGAATAAAATTTCATCCGTAGCTCAACTGAAATTATTAATTTTTGGAATATTAGCGTTAGTAATATGAATTTGGCCACATTCATCATAAAAAATTGAATGTTTCAATCAAATACGAAATAAAAATCAGTTCACAATTATGAAAACCATTTAAAAATGTCCGCGAGCCGGGGTATAGTCAAGTTTTTTCCTCCATTAACAATTTGATAATCAAAAAAGAGCTTTTATGCGGGTAGCTCGAGTCATATAATGATGAAATTATATTTCCACACAAAATAAGATAAATGATGCGTAACATCAAGCTATGAAAAGGTTATTATAAGAAATTTTGATTCTAATCTCTATTGTTCAATTTAATTGACCCACCGAGTCTACCATAACTTGCAGTTTTTGCTGAAGAAAATATATGGTAGTCTAATCAAAATTACTCTCCGAGTCTTCTAATCTGATTCCAACAAAAAAAAAAAGATTGGCTCACTCATTGCCTGGGGTTTCTTGATCATCATGATCCAATTAGACTTTTGTAATTTTCAATAGTACTTCAACATGTGAGGCTACAGAAAGATGTATAAGAAGTGCGATAGAGTTTCCAGATACGCACTTTGAACCTATTAAAACAACAGAAATTAGGAAGTAGAAACAAAAACCATCAATTATGAAGTTCAAACAAAAGATCGTATGTATTTTCCTGGTTAAGTACACGTTAACTCATTTTCAATTTCAAAATCGAGTTTAAAAAAATGAGATTTTTACTTAAGAACTAGCTGAACAACGATACATGACCAATATCAGAGTTAAAATGCCATTCATTTTATTTTAGGTATCACAATAACCAACCAAGTAAACGCTAGTACGTACAGTGAAAAGTTCACAGCGAAATTCATAAAAATTTGGGAAGGGTTCATCAAGAGTGAATCGTAGGTTTCATCACAAAACATGAAGGTTTTTGTCGAGCTATTTTTCAATTTAAAACTAGATGAATAAATTGGAAAGAAAAAATACGATAGTTTTTTTTGAAAGTGTAAAAAATATCAAAAAACTACTGAAATTATCATAATTTAGATATATCTTCTCGTATTCAATTATCATTATTCATTACAGTTTATTTGCATATTCCACCTTGATTATGTGTTGCAGTGATAGGTGGCACCAGTAAATGTCCGTTATTTCATAAGATTGGAATTTGAAGTAATGTCTGTATATAAAGTTGCGTCCATACGCCGTAGCCCCCGTATGACTTCGTCCATATTGATTTCGTTGCTTGCACTACCGTTTATTTTTAATGAAATAAAAATTACACTAAGGGTCAGTCAGGAACTGAAAATGTGTGACAAGAATGTGGATACCAATTTGACGGATAGCAGTTCAAAAGAATCAGAATACAACACGAATACGAATAACTTTCGAAACAATGCCATTTTTAAAAAAAGTAATGAGGAGACCAATAATTATTAATCACGCAGAGCATCTTTTAGGTTATTCTTGAAAGTCTACATACTACCCTAGAACATCACACACGATGAATTACGTTACTCGGTATCTGAGGAACTATACTCCGTCCGATAAAAGATGACCCCTGAAAAACATTAAAAAAAACGCCGACCAGCCAATACGAATGCATTAAATTTATACATAATTTCCTTTTTAAATAATTCTAGGCATCTTGCTGCATTACTCAAAGTGGATTTATCGGCAACACCGCCTTGACGCCAGGAATCATTTTATACGTGCTGGACGGAGTATAAACATCAGTCGTGCTTGTATTTCATGGGCAGTTATGTGAAACCTGTGTCACGGATATGGCACAAGTTGCATAGTCCAAATATTGAAGGGTCAACTTTTCTTATTTTCCTTGTAAACTTGAATCATGTGAACATGAAAATTGCGTTGTAATATAGGCACTGTATTTTAATGCTGCATTGAAAAATAATTTGTTCAAGCCACTTTCAGAATTTTAACAATTCAGATTGAAGAAGTAATTCCATAAAATAAGGTGCAATTTAATCAGACTTATGTTAATTCTAAAGCCGCCTTAACAGCTATACTGACACAATATGTGCAGTTTCATTCAATTTGAAATGAATTATAATATTTCGTATAATAAATATTACTGGGAGTGACGTTAGCATGTTTAAATTTTGGTGGGTGGTATTCTAGAAAAGAAGAAACCTTCGTTGTCATATTATAAATTGTATACCACCGAATGAGCACCAAACCAACAAAATAGTTTGATAAGTTACGTTAATTACAGCCATCGGCCGTGCAAGAGGAGAGAAGTGGGTATGACATCCCCCCCTTTAACCCAAACTATTGTAAAAATATGAAAGAATTCAAGAAGTGCATTGAAAAACACATTTTTCACAACCTTTGATTACTTATTTATTCTATTTTTAACGTGAACTGTTTCACAATTTTCGTCCGAAAGAAGTTAGCATTACTCTAGCCTTCCCTGAACATATAATAAAGTAAATATATAGTAACAAAATTGAAAAATTCTTCATTATGCATCAGATTTGTTCCCTTAGTCGATGACGAAGTACTTATACTTGATTAAGACAGTAGACATTTATGTAACTGTAAATCTAATTGGCATAGGATTCTGATTTATAAATCTATCACCCATTTTATTCGTAGTGACGCTACAGGCAACTTTAAAATCAATAACACACAACAACTTTTTGTTTTTTAGTTCAATCGGTTTCATCATTCTAGAGAATGGATCTGGTTCATAATATAATCGCTTTACCAAAAATCAAAAAGAAAAGGTTTTGGTCACGTATTCTACCTATTGTGATAGTAATTTTTCGCCAAGGAGATATATCATAGAAGTCAAGTAAATCTCTGAATGAAAAAGAGGGACGAGTGCACAAATGAAACTTCTAAGTGCTGACTGCACGAAGTTTTTAAAATCTTTACAGGTCAGCTAAGTTCGATATAAACAAATATACAACCCGCAAGACAAATGACGTCGACGGTTCCATTGCCTCTATCTCATTCTCTATTGGTTGGTGAATGAATCAATTCAAATTGAACTACATTTAGACAGATTTTCGGAACGTTCAGAGCTGGGCTATTAGTTAATGTGTCGGACATCACTACGGCTCTTGAACAGACCCGAGTTGAGACATAAGCCATTTTAAATCATAATTTTTCCCAGAGCTATTTTGTTCTGTTTGTTGAACCTGCTCATCGTCAGTGGAATGAAAAAACCGGTGATTGGAAAAATTACAATCCAAAAGAGTGTATGTCTTAATCTATACTGTGATTATAGTTCTCTAACATCGCATTGTAATTAGCAAATTTTAATTCTTAGAACTGGAACCGATGACGTCACACAACACGAAACCCATTTGGGCCTAGGAACTTGGCCAACTTTCATGATTTTAAAGACTTCGCTAACTGCCTTCTCCTTCTTCTTTTCCTCCTCCAGAACTGACAACTTTGCATACATCACACAAAGTTCATGTCCCAATGAACTATTCATAACAAAGATAAGCTGGCCTTCGTTAGAGGTAAACAAAACCAGGACAGACCCTGAAAAATTTGAACATACAATTAACAGATAATATGGCTCAGACTTTTTACAATTAGATATTTCGCACAGATTCACAGATGTTTCAGAAGCAGAACTAGTATACAGCGATTTGTAATAGACGTTCATATTAGAGGAATTAATCAATTTGTAACAAATACATAACATAATTAAGAATATGATTCATTGACTGAAAAGTCTTCTGCTTCTGCAGAACCAAGACCAAGAATATGACTTGATTGTACCAGACCAAGAAGACCAAATGAAAAACTTATGAAACTATTTCGAGACTAAAACTAATTTTTCTATCCTCAGTTAAGAGCTCAGATAGTTCAACTGGCAGATCATGCTAATAGTTAAATAAGGTTCCAACACTAGCTAACTTATAAATTTCTCAGCTGACTATTGAAAAACCAGCCGTAAATCAATAAAATCATGATGTGACTGTCCAAGATTAAGAGTCTTTGATTTGCTTATTAATTAAATAATTAATATATTATGGACCTGTTTTAGGGCCGTGCCTTGGGAAGGATCTGCGATCGAGCACTCATCTCAGAAGTCCAAAATCGCAGAGAAATTACTATTGAGATTTATATAGAGTTAAAGCTGAGAGGGAGTATAGGGGGCAAAGCTCCAGCAACCATCTAGAAAAAAATCTAAAACTGTTTGGAAAAAAGAAAGTTGAATATTGTTTGGACTAAATGTAAAACAAACAAGTAATATTTGAAGACAAAACATTGAGGGCCCTCCCCCCCGGAAGTATAATTCAACTTTACCTCTGTTATTTAACACCGTATCTTTCATTCAACAAGCCATTTTTTCTACAGAATTGCCATTGAATGGACGAAATTGTCTAAATCAGGTCCAAAATTCCAAGTTTACTTCATCTCTACGACCAGAGACAACATCTTACATTCGTAAATACCAAAAGTCCTGAAAGGTTTGTCTTCAATCTCAAGGTAGTTCTAGGATCCATGTACCATGGATGAATGGCCGAAAGCACGTGGTCGGAAATGATCTTTCGAAAGACTCGTGTTTATGTAGGCATGGAATAAGGTTAGACAGTTGGGTCAGAGACGAAACAATGGTGTCCATTTCCACTGATTATAACAAAATATTATTATGGTTCTTACTTTTCTTTCGTTGCGGTTTCGTTTGTTTACGACGAGTTCGTAGAACGCCAACGGCTGTTGACGCCGTAGCTGCAGCTGCTGCTGCTGCTGCTGCGACTGTTGATAGTGTTGATGCAGTTTTCGTGGCGGATTCCATATCGTTAAAGGTCGCAAACCGCACCGCCAACTACTCTCGTTTTTCCAGACTGGCCACTCGATCACGATCGCCACTCCTCCCATTAAAAAAGAACACCTTTTGACACCGAACACTATTGTTACCGGATGGTCACCGGTATGCAAAGATGGACGAAACGCGAAACAGAGAGAAGTCGCGCGAAAATCTTCGAATTCGAATACCCGCGATTTTTGTCGTTTTCACTCGGCAAAGAGTGGAATTCACTTGTAAGCCCCAAGGAGTGTAAACGGGAGGGCCAACAAACAATAACACGGAATGTGGGTTTCGAAAAAATTGAAAAAAAACCCACAAAACGAATACGCTTTTTATAGAGGAAAAAAAAAAACTAAAACAGATGCTACGTAAAAACGGATGCCTCAGGTACGTTTGCGTACGCGTTCATGGACGGATTGGACACGAATCACGATGATGTTAAACATTCGTCAATAATTATATTTTGAGCAAAATTGAATAATATACAAACTACGATGGTGCAGTGCAATGGTCGACTGGGTGATTATTGTGATGGTGAAAAACGAACGAACAAAAAAAAAAAAAAGGAACAGAGAAACAAAAAAAACAAAACGATATAGTGTACGAAAGTGGTAAAATATTATAGGAGGCACAAACGAGGCACCAACGATCTACTCAATTCGCGTAGTTTAGATTTACAAAATATGACACTAGGCACTTGGGCAGTAAGGCAATTGACAAGTAAAATACTTTTAATAAATAATACGAAGTGAGGGGAAAATGGTGTATTGCACAAAGGGTGGAGAAATTGACAAAATTTAAAGTGATTAGAAAATTGTGTAATGAGACAGAGACGAAAATGCAAAGGTACGGATAATTAGATAGATAGGGAGAAAAAGAGAGAGATAGAAAAGAAACAGAATTTACAGATAGCGGAAGAAAAAGAAAAAGAGACAGACAGAGAGAGAGAGAGAAAGAGAAAGAGAGAAAGAGAGAGAGAAAACGATCCGTATATAATATGTTGTACGCGATCAGTTGTACACTAAACTGAAAATTATTGTTTTTCGTGATTGCAGCCCGTTGTTTTCGGTGGAAAGGTTGCGGCGCGGCAAAACAAGACTTCGACACGCGGTTTTTAACGCGCGCGCATATATTTTTATACTTCCCCCACTCTACGCTCCTGCTCGCTGCGTTTTCACCCACCCTTCGAATCTGCGTGTGTATACATGTCTACGCCACAGTGCTCACACGAATGTAATTGTATATACACATACACGAACACACGCACACCAACATTGATGAACGTTGTCGACACGACCACGAAAAAAAAAAAGGAAAAAAAACATCGCCGGAAAGGTACGTACGATTTGGAAGGAACAATGTCGCATGCTATACATAAATTATTACTGTCGACGAATGAGAGGTTATTGCTAAAATAAAAACCAGAATAAAGAGAGAGTAAGTCGGAACGGATGAAGACGTAGTGGCAGAGGAAAAGGACAGTTTTTACATAGGTAGGTACTTCGAGCATTTTTCAGCGTTTTTTTGTACGCGTTCTAAGTTATTTCAAACGTTTTCAATAAATAATTATGTTATGACATCAAATATGACCCGAAATTCGTACTTCTTAGTAGTACAACACGTTCCTACCAAAGAATATCTGCTATCCCAGCTCCTCCACAATGGATTGATATTCAAGACGACCGCGAGCATGACACGAGTGTTGAGCATTTCCGAGTAAAAAAAACGATTACTACCTCACACTCAGCATCATATTAATACGCGTTAGCATTAACACTCATAGTCGTGTCTGCAGCCATACAACTAAAGAATATTGTTTAAAAACGCGTAAACAGATAGAAAATAAGTAATTTAAGTTGTACATTTTGCGCAACCAAATACACCCACTCTATCAAACTACAATATAGGCGCAGTAACAAATTAATATTCGAATTAGAAACGTTCTATCAAAGTTCTATCTTTGACATGTTTTTGAGCGCTGAGCGGGGTTTGGGCATCTCTTTAGCTGTATATCTATGGTGTTGACACTTAAAGTCTGGTTGACCTTAATTTCATTTTTCTTTATTTCAATGAATATATCCTCCTGACTCATGCCTACTCATACATCCAAGAGAAAAAATTTAAACAAGCTGGTTCATTTTAAACTAATTTTTTGTAAAAAAAAAAAACAAAAAAAACTGGAATTACACACCACAGATTGCAGTACTCACTCTTACTGTGAATCGTGATAGTTTATTTTCATTTTTAATGTGTAAACATTCTTGCTCTCTAGTCCGCTTCCTCCTGGGTGTAAAAAAATATTAGATACGAAAAAGTTGAGATTGCATAAAAAAATTGTACGGCGCACTGTTCAGTTTCAAATTCTGTTTGTCACATAACACACACACACACACTCACAAGCAGACATCTGTGGCAAGATGGCAGCTTGATACATACGTGCACACATACACACACATTCTCTATGGTACATGGCAGCATGACACCTACCCAAACAAGCATTTTTTTGTCCTGGTTAACGTTGAAGTCATGAATGTTTACACATTATCGCACGCTTTTTTTTTATTGAATTCTAGCAATGTTGGGGTTGTCATCTTTTGAAAAAAAACAACAAAAAAACAGTCAATCCGGGGCATGCCAAAGAAGGGTTTGAAGGGGGTGACACCCCCAATATTTTCAAACTCTGCAACCTAAGATATTAGTCGTTCTTGGCTTATTTTTTCAATTTTTTTTCCAAAGTTAAGCAGTGATGTCATCTATTTTCTCATGTGCATTTAGTGGTGGTGGAGTGTATAAGTGTATATGTGTGGTTGCTGGTGGTTCGAGTGCCATATTATTCCAGGTAATCAGGTATGGTGGTGACTGTTTGACTGACAGCTAATTTTTTCTCTGTTTCTACTCTGTCTCTGAAATATGACCTATGGAAAGATTCCCTTAAAAAAAATTTTTTTATGTTGTGGCGAAGGTCGCAATTGAGGGAGGCAGAAACAGAGAAAAAATTAGCCATCAGTCACCACCATATTTGGAATAATATGGCACCTAAACCACCAGCTACCTCACATGTATATACACATATACCCCATTACCACCAAATACACGAGAGAAATTACGCAATATAAAACCACTGCCTAAGTTTTGAGAAAAAAAAACACCACCAACAACTGCAGATAAAATAAAATGAAAAAGTGAAAATCCTCTTAAAAATTCCCATTCACACACTACCATGAAGAAAATACATCATCACTACCATGAAATACTGAAGACAATATTCAAGCACTAAAAACAAAAAAAGAGTGAAACAGTAATGGGGACAGACAACCAGACCAAGAGACAGTTTTTTTCATTTTTATAACTTGAACCATGAGGGAGGGGGTGTCACACTTTAGGCGGACACAGTAATTCTATATAGATACCCTAAACCCACCAGTTTCCAACAATACCATGTAAAAAAAGTCAACAATTTCTTTGGATGTGTGGCAGTTGGGATGTTTGCCTGGTGCAACTTCCCAAAAAACTCTTTCAATATGCAACTGCAGTCTCCGAGGGGGAACTGAGCCTTAGTAAAGCATATTTCACATAAATTGATGAAAGAATATTGTAACTTTGTGAGTGGAGAGAATAAAATAAAAATTTTTGAGTGTTTTTTGTGTTTTACTTTCATTATATAGTATAGGACCAATAAAGAAAGATGATTTCTGATTAGACATGCTGGCGCTAAATAGGCAACTAGAGTGTACTTTTTGACATACTTTGCTTTGTGTTTATGTACACTATTCTTGTAAATTTAAGGAATGTCTTTATCAGATGTATTCAAAATTGGTGAACTTAAGCAGAATGTCAAAAATATGCAAAAGGTACTCTAGGGTTGCATACTTTTTCGCAGCATGTCTTGACATTAAAAAGTATACTAGTCTTATGGAGCTTTACTGGTATAGTACAATATAGTCAAAGATAATTTGATATAATTTAGCATTTTTTGGGGGGATACAGGCAGTACTGTTGATAATTTAAATGAGAATTTTCAAATCAAGAAAAAGTGGGACAGAATAAACATGAAGTCAGGATACGGGACAAAATCATTTAAAATTGGGACAGCCCCGGTAAATGCGAGATGAGTGTCAGCCCTGGGAAACAACCATTTTGCTCAATGCCAGTTGTCAATGTGTGGTTAGTTGGTGGTTGGTATCTGATGACTTATTTGTCATAGTGAATTTTTCAATTCCCAGAGGGAACATCAACTGAACCAAAATGAACATACCTAGTGATGTAGAAAAGATTTTTGTAGGGAGAGCAGAAAAACTAAAATTACATGCTAAAATTTTTGAAATTTTCAACTGCTAAAAATTATGAAATCATCTTTTAAAAAAAGGTCATTAACTGGCATGATTTACCAGCTATCCAATTGATGAGTGGAAAAATCCAATTTACCAACATCCTAGCTGTTATGCTTCCATCTTGTCCTCTAACTCCTTCCCTGCTTTGATCTGTTTTTGATCATCTATATCTCTATTTCTATAAAGCTAGTTTTACTGTAGCAAAGTTGGAGGGAATGGCTAGGCAGATTTTTATGATTGAGGTGTTAAAAGGTAGGTCTCCCCATGTAGACGTGTCATCAGAAGAGAAAATGTTCATAGCTCCTCAAGGGAAAAAGTTGTGGATTTTTAATCCTTCACACCCATAAAAAAATAGATGTACTATACTGCACCTATACATGGCACAGTCAAATAAATAGCTTGAAAATGAATGATGGAGAAGGAAGAAAACAGATGGAAGAGTGAGGGAAGGATGAGAGCCACATTATGTAAAGGATTTGGTTATTCTTAGCAAGTTGGTTGTCCCAATGAAAGTATGTAACTTTCCTGAAGGATGGTTTAAACTCCTTGCTCTATTCTGTTATCCTAATATATTTCATAAAGTTGGAAAATCTCAACTTTTGGAGAATTAATCAAAAGAAACAGTATAAACCTTGTACAGTTTTTCAGTTTTTGCATTCCCTAAACTTTTTAGGTTTAGAGAATAAAACAGTGAGTTTAAAAAGTCCTGGAGTGCAAATTTTTACATTTTCCTCCTAGTCAATTCCTAATTTTTTTATTGTTTGTAAACTGAAAAACAAAAAGAGAGAAATGAGAAAACAGAAAAAAACCCAGCCCTATAGTTTCCCTAAAACCTTTAAACGTCTTACTTTCTTTCATTTAAATTAATTAGGTAAATTTTTTTTTCTCTGAAAGTTCTTGCTGTCATAATAGAGATTTGACCTAACAATCTGCAGGTATTATTGCTCCAGGCTCAAATACAGCATTCTTTACACTCGTTGCAAAAAATATTGTATGTAACGCTCGGTCAAAGTGAGCATTTTCTCAATGAGTGGAACGTTTGCAAGCACATTGAGTGCAGAAATTTCACAAACTGATAAATTGCTCACTTTCCTCTCTAATTGTGCATTATATCATGTATTTTCTTTTACTTACCTTTTCAAGTAAACACTTTTCTAAAAAAATTTTATTTATTTATTTTATTTTACACTTTTAAACCCAGGGCCGTACCTAGCTTTTTTTCCGCCCTGTTCAAACAAACTTTTTGACACCTTCCCATTACCTAAATCAGAATGATATTCTTTGTCATTGTCCAGACAATGTATCAGACAATAACAATGTATTATATTAAGGTTTTTGGCTAGTATAGCGCCCTTGCACTCTGCCGCCCTGTGTGAATGCACAGATCGCATTTACCTAGTTACAGCCCTGTTTGAACCTTTGAAAACGCAGACACATACACACGTATCTTCATACCCTTCATTATTTTTCTCTTTTTTTCTCTCTTAAGCCAGAATCAAAAAACGTTACTCAAATATCAACAGTGATTTAAGAATTACTTATCTTAACGAAATTATATCTGTACCTATATATTTATGTATAGATATAACTGATAATGTAAAAAAACTATAGCGCAGCAAGCCTTGCTAGAAAAAGTAGGATTTTGAGAAAAAGAATTATGAATTTTGATGGTCCTATTAATTGTTTATCATATAGGTATATTAATATGGTAAAGGTCACATCCTATTACTCACTTGGCGTCACAACGGATGGATGAATTTTTATGAAAATGGTAACAATCGAAGGAGCTTCGAGCGCAGAATGCTTCAGGGCCAATGATATTTTCCAAAATTCGATTGGGGAGTGAAAATTTAAAAAAAAAAAGAGAAAAAGTGATCCCAGACTAATGGCGTCAGAGCAGATGGACAAATATGGCACTCTCAGTACATTTCATCCTTTTCTGTACAATTCCGTGCGAATAATTCGCCCGGGCACAGCTGGTATATTTATATGCGTTAATAGTATGTTATGATAGTAAGAAATTTGTTAGCTGCTGACAAAATATTAGACAATGTGAAATTTAAAAGCATTATTTTTTGAAATGAAAAATTAATTATGATGATGAAGTGTTGTGAATAATCATATAATTTCAAATAAAACAAGAAAAATATAATAAAGTTATGAAACAAAAAAAAAGGAAAACATAAGCACGTGGTTAATTTTTGTAAAACTAAGTTCATGAAAATTAGAAAAAAAAGGGGAAAAAAAAAGCTTTACTGCAAGTATCGTCCCATTGATCCACACCAAAATCAATAGCATGCTATAATAAATTATAATAAATATTTTTTTAAATTTCTTAAATATTGTTCCGAAATTTCGTATTTTTTGACAAATATAAAAACAAAAATAGCAGTACTGGGAGTATCGTCCGGCCGATCCGCGCCAAAATTGGTAGTGTTGTACAATGAATTAAAATAAATATTACTCTGAATTTCGTGACTATTGGTGCAAAATTGAGCATTTTATAGCTAAAATAAAAATAAAAATTATGGTACCGAAAGAACCATGGCCGATCCGCACCAAAATCAATAAGTGTGGTCCTTGGCTTAGTATAAATATACGTACCAAATTTCGTGATTATCAGACAAAAATTGAGACCTATACCGTGGGAACAAGAAAACGGAATATATATGACCATATATATAATTATATATGTATGTGTATGTATATATGATGATGAATTTGTGTTATTGATGCCATAATTTTCTTGAGGTCATGAAACGAAAAACGTACCACCCCCAACCTTAGGGGCTAATACCGCACCGAGGGTAATAAGTAGATCTTCTAAAGAAGACCTACTTAAAAATGTAAGAATTACTTAGGTATCGTTCTTGCACTCTGGATAGAAAGTCCTCAACAAACAGTAGCAAATGAAGTTAAATAAAAGCTTGTAATAAAAATAAAAATATTAGAAACTTATTTATTTCTAAGAGCTGTTTGTTTTCTACTCAATGGCGTTGGACATTTATAGTTTGTTATAGAGAAGTTTGAGCATCATAGTATTCATAACATACCACAAAAAGCGAATATTTTCACAATAATTTCAGTTTTTTTTTCTTTTTTTTTGCGAAATGATGTGAATGTTGGGTAATGTCACTGCTGAAATGTTCGAGCAATCGAATAGTTTTGCTTCTTTAACAATTGAACATTTCCGCGTAAAAACGATTGCTGAAGTTCCGTTATAATTTCCAAAAGATCAATCATCATTTGGATTTTATAGGCTTTAACATTTTGATTTGTGAAACCCAATATTATAGGTTTTCGTTTTTTTTGTTTTGCTTTTTATAGGTACTGCATACTATACTATTTGTGAATGATTTATTGCTTGAAATATTTGTGATCAAGAACTTAAAATGAGCACAATCAGAAGTAAACATTGTCGTTAAACGTCAAGTATTGCGAAACAACCGATTCCTGCAACTGAAAAGTAAGAAAATTTATGGTACCTATTTTCAGAGATAAAAACAAATTGAATAAAGCATCAAAATCATGCGAGAAAAAGCATATCAGTATATTTTGACTACCGAGTTTTTTGTAGACTAGGTAAATTCGTGGGTAACAAGTGAATCCCAAATACGTAACTGAAGCGAACCGGTTACCCCAAACGAGGTACACAGGTCACATCACACATGTTAGAAACGAAAAATCGAACTTCTATAAACATATCCGAGAATGTATCACTCAATAAAATATAAAAAATTTATCTAACCAATACCAATCCTTTTTGGGAGACGGGGTCTTAATGAATGGAATATTTCGAAAATGAATTGAAAATTTGAATTTTTGAATTCAGTGCCTAATTTTTTGGGAAAAAAATATTCTAACACCTTTTTGGGGTCACATTCCGCAAGGGCCAGTGAGTGGTTCAATCTAAAAATTAATGTCAAATTTGAAATCAGTGCCTCAAAAAACCTATTCGTCAGTGTATCAGACAATTTAAAGAAAAAAAATCCCAACTTCTTGTCTACGGAAATTTGAAATTCAAACTGAAACAATTGAAATTTCAGAATAATAAACACTCGTTCGGAGTTTCGGGTTTCAATTCCGGTAAAGGCTAATGGAACAGATTTTGTTTTTCAATAAATCGAATTTCAAAGAAATCGGGATTCTAAAATGTGCGATGGTAATGCTGCAGCAATAAAACTTTTTTAATTGAGATTTTTCAAACTGGGTAGTCCAAAAGTAAGAATTAAAAAAAAACAGCACGAATAGGAATAACATTCGTCGTTCTTACAAAAATAAATTTGTAAAGAGCCTTTTATTGTCCGTCTTCGTCACTCTGCCGGTTATAATTTCCGACTATTGAATCTTATTCAGGCGTAATGGATAAGTTGCCGTATCATCCAATGAAGGCAACTCCAAGGTTCATTTATTTTACGGTAATTTAACTGAATTTCAATAACGTACCGCTGGTGCTGCAGTTTTTGGATGGAAAGATAGCGATATTACTAATATTGTGATAGCAGGGGCAGCGCGAGTTGGGGGTTGCAGCTCCCGTTGGCCAAGTTATTGTAAAAATTGAATGACGTGAGGTCTATTTTTTTTATTTTTGAATCTTGCAAATATTGCAATTTTCTTTAAGCGTGCTGTAAAAATTGACCAGTTACACCCACTTAACAACAACACTTCGAACGGCCCTTGGGCGAGAGCCGAAAGAAGACTACTGAATATCTTTTTGTCGAATTTTTTTTTACTTACCTCGTCATGCACCGTGCACGTTATATTAATTTCAAAGGTTCGGAATGGAGAATTTTTTCTTGATGATATTTTGCGAGTAAAAGAAACTTTCACAGAATTATTCTACTTAATTTCGGCTGAAATCCTTTATTCTTTGGACTTTATTGGTACGAAAATAATTTTCCTACTTCGAGCTTAAGAGTAAATACAAGTTCGCCTTTAATTATTTCATCTGTACAGATACAAGTAAAAAAACAGTTTAAGAAACGTATTTTCTGGCTCAGCCAAAACGATAACGAAAAAATCATCGCAAACTCCGTATGAAATTCCAAAAAAATCACAATTTATTGCCAAGAAATTTATTAATAATACAATACCACTGAAATTTTTCAATGACATTTTATAGAATTCTTTCCTATTAAAGTACCTACCATTTCAGTTTTTTCGAGTAGTAAAAAATTATGCTCGAAGAACTGAAATTTGTGCCTTCCAGTACAGTCGATGATAGTGACTGCCCTCGATAGAAATAAGTCGAGGCCGTTATTAATTACTTGTTTAGCGTCAAAAAGACGTTTGAAAAAACTGCAAAAGTTACATAATTAAGTTTCCCCTCCCCCCAAAAAATAAATTTTTCAACACCGATACGAAACACGGAACTATTTTAGAAGTTTTTGTCCCCATCCTTTCAGTACCAAATTCAAATTTATTCGCCCGTATTCGGGCCCATTAACAACGATGAGAATTTTTTCTTCAATTAACTGGATTAAATGAAGAAATACATAAAATTAATAATTTAGAAATCACAACAAACATAAAGTTTGTAGATTAAAATAAGACTGAAAATTGTATGGTTTCTTAAAAGGGGATAGTTCGTCTAAAAAGTGGTGCCATTTTTGGTTTCACATGCGTCCTGTTATATTTAATACTCTGTGCTTTCCAACGTTAAGAGACAATTGTAGAATCACTTCGTTGTTTTAAAGTAGAAACCGATCAACACTTCACGGCGTAATCTAAATCCGTATGCGTTACAGAAGTCTCGAAAAAGATATTTGAAAAATAAATATTTAAACAAAGAAAGTGACACGACAGCTAAATATTAACAGGATTGTGTAGGGTAGCATATTCGTTGGCTTTTGCAATAAAAAAAAATCCAAGTCAGCTTTCTTATTGCGTTTCATAAAAATTATTTTGTTACCTTTGGATTGTAAATGAATACTTAGGGGTGGCTAAAGATCTGAATTAGAAAAAAGTTAAGAGTGTTACGACTAGAAACTTGTGAAGAAAAAAATTCCTAATTTTGAATAATTCAAATATAAACCGAAAAGTTATGATTCATAAAACAAACACTATAACTAAAATGAAAATATTTATTAGCTTATATAGTAATTTTCTTTGACATGCATGTGCAAAAAGGAACGATAATGAATAATTCACAAACAAATGCGGCTACATATGGGAAATCTACATTGAATATGACGGAGTCAATTAATGCCGAAAAATCTGTTATTCGCACACTGATAATTTCGTTCTTGTAAAACCCTTTTCGTTTGATCCACTTCGTCCATATTTTTTTTGACCATTAAATTCTCAATGGCGTTGCGTTCCAACTCCAATTTCTGTTCTAATTCTTCTTCTCTTTCAATGTCTGCTTTCAACTACCGGGACGAAACAAAACAAAAAAATTATCAAATCTACGTGAACTAAACAGTTACTCGATTCTTCTATGAAGCAACTTAGTCAAGTAAAAACTGTTAAAATTTTTTTTAGGGCTCAATTAAGACGAGGAAATCTTACAAAATAATTTAAAAACTAAAATCATTACTTTTTCTTGTTCCCTTCTGAAAAGTTCCACATTTTCCAGCAATTCATTGATTTTTTCCTCATTTTCATTAAAAAGTTCTCTTTTCATACGAATGGATCTCTGTGTTTCGATTAATTCATCGTGATGTTTATTTAAATCCATTATACTTTCTTTGTCAATGAGAGCATCGATCAGTTTATCACGTTGGACGTCTTTACGCTGCGAAATAGTGATCGAATTATTGTTTAAGAAAAGGAAGTGATAATAATATAACACACTCGTTCTCAATAGAATGTTAAAATTACTTTCTCCGCCATCCATAGTAAAGCCACTTCATTCTTCTTATGCTCCTTCCTTTCAGTTTGTTGCTTCGCTTTTTCTAAAATATTAACATTGTCATCCGCCTGTTTCTTCCAGAAGTCGGTTCTTCTTCTATACAATACAAAAAATATTCGAAATGAAATGCAAGAAAATCGATCAATATAACTCCGCATGATTTGACATGAAAGATTACAATAATAATATTTAAGATGATATCATTATTGAATATGAATGTGGAGAGAATCAAAATAACTTACTGCTCTTCTTCTATTTCTGTTCGTTGAGTTTTCATTTTCATATCTTGTTTCATCTTGACGCAATCATCCAGATTTTGCTTGGTCTCTCTTTGTTTTTGTAACTTCAAATCCATTTTCCTGCAAGTCAAATAAAACTTCATTCACGAAAAGTAATGTTCATTTCTAATTCAATATTCTTACTCCGACGCATTCAACATTTCTTCAGAAAATGGAGTCATACAGGAAGTTCCTTGAAGATAACTATCCTTTTTTCCTTTATCTTTTATTTGTTGTAGAAGATAATCACGATATTCGGCTTTTCTCGCAATACTTTCGTTTTCTTTCTGCGTCTCCCTTTTTGCATAATCAGAGCAAACTTTATTCACATTATCATTGTGATTTAGATGTTCATGATCTTCCTGCAATGCAACAATAAAGTAACTGGAATGTAATATTACCGACCATCTACACGAATGAGAAATTAATTAACTTTACTCACGATTGCAACCATTTTCATCTCAGCTACGAACGTATTATGCCCATGAACCGTATCGGACTCGATGTTTTTATGATGATAATAACTTTGATTCGACGACATACTTGAAGCTAGGAGGATCAAACCAAATAAGAATTTTTTAATTATTCTCGCATCTAGCGAATTAAAGCGATTAAGATACTAATACTCGTTCTTTAAAGGGAATATGACATAAATCGCTATTAACTTTTAATTAGAATTCACAATAAAATGTTGTATTTCAGTGAAAGAAAATACGTTGAACAAAACTAACACCGACGATTATAAAATCAAACTAATAAATTTACAAAATTTCTCCAAAAAACATGAAATAACAAAAAAAATAGAAACTGGTCAATAAGTTAAAACAGATTATACTAAACAGCTGCACTAGACCGTTGACAACAGTGAATTTGAAAACGAAAAATTAGACTGACAGACAGACCTAAAGATACAAGCATTTTTTTTTGAATTTGAAATTACGTAGTTTTACGGTTACATAAATTCATACAGGAATGTAGACTTAAATAACGAACTATTTGTCTTGGTTGTCATGGTTACGAAAGAGAATAATTATATTCAGTTTCACAATAACAAGCAAGCTCCAGCAACAAAATTGTTGAACTCTCGGTTTCGGTTAAATGTTCTCTTCTTTACAATAATCTTCATAATTTGCTGGTTATTAATATTTTTGTTGTTAAACTGCTATGCCTTCTTTTTAAAGTGTAAACAGTTACAAACTTGCGAAATATTATTTTGAAATGAAATTGAAATTCTTAGTTTATTTGTCTCTCGCTTATGAATGAATTAATTTGAAGGATGACATGTATCGTTAGCAAAACAATTAAATTGGAGGAGACGTGGTAAGTAAATTTTTTCAACGTGGTACATTTAGAGAGAAAGTGTAAGTATCTATCTAATATCTATGCGATAAAATGAATGAACTCTCTTTTCTTTGAATTTTTTTTTTTGCTAGAAATGCTAGAATGAAGGATTTGATTGAGCGTTTTTCTGCATTCTTGAAAACAAAGTCTTTAAAATCTTTACAGGAGTCATATTATAGTTATTATGAACGTTCCTTAGGTTTAACAAAAAGGTTAACAAAATTTTGTTAAAATTTCATCAGTTTTGTGTATTTTGAAAGGATCGGTCTTAAGAATTTTCAGGGTGGCAAGTTGTGTGTTTTCAACGAGCATATGAATTAAACTAGAGGCACAATACGTTACATTTAAATGATGTTCAGTGAGGCCAGCTACCCCCGCTCCATTAAACCTATATATCCCATTTAAAATACATAGGAAATATGTGTTTTTATCCAAATTTTTGGTCATAATTCTCTTATTTAATGGGATAGCTACTTTTTTGTAATAAATGAAATAAATACAAGTGCGTTGCATGGGAGATCAGCGTATAATAAAACAAGGCAAAGTGGAACACATAAATGGTTCAGAGACATACGCCACTTAACATAATCACCATCTCTCAATACACAAGGTATAGAATCGATGTTATATCACAGATGTATAAACCTGTGTTGCCTAACACTAATCGCAAATAGCATTATGTCATTATAATTTTATTACTATGAAGGATGAACAAAAAGGGCAAGGTGGAGTGAGTTGGAATATCTCAATAAAATTTTAGAGGAGATTTCAGAAAATAAAATGAGCCCAAAAATAAGTAGTTTGAGACCTAAAAAAGATGAGAAAATTGAAAAAGATGAAATTGTGCATCAAATTGGCTTAATTTAATGTTATTAGTAAATTTAACATTAAAGAGAACTAATATAACTATTCATTTTCTCACTGTTTTTGAGTCTTAATATTAGTTGTCTTTATGGTTAAGTTTACTGATAACATTAAATTAAGCAGATTTGATGCACGATTTCATCTTATTTTTTAGTTTTCTCAGCTTCTGAGTAGAGCTTGAAACAGAAACACTTTTGAAGTTATTGGTTACTGGGAACCAATAAAAATCCATATTGCTTACTGGTTACTGGTTATTAGTTAAATATTTACTTATTTTATTACTGGTTATTGTTCTGGTTAACGAAACAACTTTTCTGGTTATTGATTGAGACAAAATTCGTGTTAAAATAGACAAAATAATTTTTATTCAGGTCACATATCAATTATTCATATTTTTCCAGGAAATAATTGGTAATTTCTGAAAAAAAAAAATCAACCATATTATTGGGAATGGATCAAGGATCAAACATGAAAAGAAACACTTTTTAAGAACCAACTCGTATGCATTTCAAAATGGTATAAAAACTTAGAGGGCAAACTGAATGTATGTCAGAGTCAAAAATATATTTGATACACAAAGTCAGTGCTGCCAATGGAGAAGCACAAAAATATATTATATATGTATATACAGGTTATGCATATATGTGAACAGATAAAGTACACTTATGAAGTAGTGTAGGATTGTCTCCCAACACATATTGATATTTCAAAAAAACCAATAAAAACCTATTTTTTCTGGTTATTGTTCTAGTTAATGGTTTCAGAATTTTGAGGGAATTGGTTAATGGTTATTGGTTAGGTGAAATTTTTTTATTATGGTTATTGGTTCCAAAATCAAAATTGTCAATTTGTTTAGGTTTTTAGTGGTTATTGTTCTGGTTGTGGTTGTGGTTACAAGCCCTGCTTCTAAGGGCTTAAACTTCTTGTTTTTGAACTTATTTTATTTTTTGAAACCTCCTCTAAAATTTAATTTATTATGAAAAAGTAGCTATTGCATTAAATAAGAGAATTATGGTCAAAAATTCTGGTAAAAATGCATGGAGTGGAGGTACCTGACCTCACTGAAAATGAATGAATATGTATGTTCATTGCATTTTTTTATGTTTTGTTATCAGTGGAATCAAGACTTAAGAGTGGGCATCCAATAACCAACAGAGACATATAGCTAAAAAGATGTCCAACTCTTTATATGCACTGTGGTATAAAAATGTGACAAAGATCTTCGATCATCATCATCATCATCATCATCATCACTATCATCATCAACATCATCAATGAAAAGTCAACTTCGTTTAACATTCTGTGCATATTTCATAGCAAAAATAGATATCTCTATACCAACACACACACACTACCAAGCTACAACATATACAAAGTAAAGTAAATATAGTTGAGAAATCATTTAAGATGATGATGATGATGGTTGAGATATTTGTCATATTTTTGATCACCTGTTGGAGATCTCTTTAGCTGTATGTCTCTGGTATTGAAGTATTGGTAAGTGGAGAACTGGAGGAAAAAGATACGCACTTTTGTGTCTGGTGGCCAAAATAGTAATCAACTGATAACAGGATTTACTGATGAAAATAGATATAGTACTACTCTATTATATGTGTCCCCTCACCAATTGACTCCAAATTTTGTACACTTGTAGCATTTATTTCACTGAGTAATTGTGCCAAGTTTGGAGTGTTAGTCTGTCTTTATTTTTGAGTTATTGGTCTTCTTAGGTGCAAATTTTGAATATTATATAACTATTATGTAATATGATAAGAGATTACAATATTTTAGTAGTTAACTGATAAAAGGTAAACTTAATATTAATTTTTCATAAGGTTGTGATATCTTCATTAGTGGGTGGTATGTGGAGGGTATTTACTTAGGTGGTGGATTTTTAGAGCAGATGCAGGAGGGCTTACCAATAGAATGTCACATTGAGGGCAAAAATGGTGGAGAACTGAAGTAGTTGGGCCAAGCCCAAGCCCTAGCCCCATCCCCAGCTCCAGCCCCTTTGAAGTCATCCTGCCATTGTTGCCTACAAAGTAATATATGTACCTTGGTCAAGGCCCCCCTCATCATTCTAAAGATCCCATCACCACCATGCCATATAACTATGAGGTTCACTGACTTACGTGATAAATAATAATAATAATAAAATTATTTAAATAATGATGTTGAAACTTTTGATCATCTAAGAAATTTTAATGTTTGTACTTCGTATAAAATTTATACATTGTACAAGTCGTATAGATCAGGGGTTGTTTCATAAGATTATGGATCCATTCTTCAAAATTTGGGAAGTGTTTCTTGAGTAGGTACTCCACAAGGTATCCTTCAAAGTTGTCAATTTTTGTACCATATTGTGGAACATCTGCTCCCATTGTACGCCATGATTGTTAGATGGTGTTGGTGTGTGCCATTGTTGTTGGGTCCCCAAAATTTTGTAAAAGGTTCACCTGTAGGTGTTGAAAACTCTCTTCATTTAGGGTATAATAGGTTTTTCAGCAATAGGAGATGATTGTGGTGCCAGGTAAAATGTTCTGTTTAATCAAATTAACTAGAGTAGCAGCTGATGAATTAGGGACTAAAATGACAAAAAGTTCTCCAGACTCATATTCAATCCCCTCAAAAACCCACTGAACTTGTAACCTTCGACCTCGATTGTATTTTCGTTTGCCTATTTTTGCTTCATCAATTTCCAGTCTTGCCAAGACCTCCAATATGTATAAAACTTTTGAGGGGAAAAAATGAAGCAATACTTCTCCAACAAAGAAGCATGTTCTGCTACAGAGACATAGGTCATTTTCAAGTAATTAAATCAAAACAAAGGAGATAGATTGTAAGATAAAAAAGGACAAATTAGATTAATTACATAGGTTCAATGTTGGCATTGCTAATCCAGCTACCATTGCAAGTAGATGACTTGTAGGAGCATTTTACCCTTTTTCTATGGGCATTCATATACATCAGGAAGTAACAAAACTGAAGGTTTCCCAGATTAATTATCAAAAAATTTCCAAAATTCTGACAATAATAATAGACAGGTAAAATTCGCTGGTGTAAAAACCACTTAATAAGTTTAGTTAACTTCATTTGGTCTAAATCAGCCAGAGGGGTAACACAGCTGTCAAAAAAAAAATTAATTCTTCCATGTTACTAATTATTAAATAATCAAGTCACAAAAATGGAGGATTAAGAAAAATTTATTAATTTAATAAAAAGTATAAGAAGCAATTTGTCAATTTAATAATTAACAACTAGTCATATAGGCAGTCCAAGGAATTAATTCAAGTTTTTAAAAATTTATAATTATGACAAATTCATGAAAAAATTTGAGAAAAAAAGTATCCCTTTGGGTTAAATTAAATAATGTTCCATTGGCAAAGAAAAAAAATTATTGAGATCAAATTAAATAATGTTCTCAAGGGTAAAAAATAAAAAATTTAATCATTGAAAAGAATTGAAGGTGGCAGTAGCTGTTTGTTAGGAACTTTTCCTAATTATTATTATGTTCAAGGGAAATGGGGTAGTCTTCTAAACCAATACATAAGTGGAACAATAATTTTCAGAGAGGTAAGGCGCAGCCAGTTATGGGTCTCAGATGTGGGAAGAGAGGCTGGCAATAAGAACAAAGAGGGAGCTCAGTAAGTGGTGGGAGGGAGAAGCAGCTGTCTTTGTAAATTAGAGAGAGTGGTAATGTCAGAGGTGGTAATGTCAGAGGTGGTAATGTCAGAGGTGGTAACCATAACTGTTAACTGTAATTTTAATCGATTATAAGCTTAACTTTTGATGTAAAAACCTTAGCCAATATTAACTATAACAAAACTTTTCAATAACCTAAATAGAACTAGAACGAAATTTAAAACAATCAATTCTGTAAACATTAGCGATAACCACTAAAATTTGTTTTTCATCCATTTTGTTCTACATTTTTATTTTGATCAGAAATTAATTCATACTGTATTAGTAGGTTTGTTTTGTTTGGTGTCACCAGGGTTATACCAAGAGGTGCTACTCCACTCTTGCACGATAAATGCACCAATTAAATAAGGGAACTGATTCAATAGTTTTCATCTATGTTATCCCAGTTTCATTATTTTTGGTAAATAAAAAATAGCCACTGTGTTATAGATAATTTAACACTACTGGAGTGTACACTATATCTGAAGCTGAGTTATTTTGCTTTCCCACTAAGGTAACACTGTGAATTGTTGTTGATTTGATCAAACTTGCCCATCTCTAAGTGTATAATCTGTTCTATTTGTAATCAGTTCTTGGTTCTTGGAACCTCGTAATTTGCAGATCTTTTTATGTGATAATCAGTGATGATAGTTTATTCTTGCTGTTTGAATTTCAAGTCCATCATGGACGGGCCTAATAAAGATTGGTCCAAGTACACTTCTCATTTTTCTTGTGTTTTACCTTGATTCCATTGCGTTTCAACTCAAAATAACTAACAGGTTATGGGCCCAGTCATATGTTCAGGTAAAATGTGTTGAGAATAAATTAAGGATCGAATTAAAAAATGCAAGAAACAAACATGAACTGTCACAAGAGTATATTGATAAGGTACAAAAGTCAGCAGAAGACTAGATGTTTGATTTAACGGATTATTCCCCAACTGGGAATCAGTGTTGCCACATGGCAACGCACAAAATTGTATTAAATAATATGTTACAGTTTAGGTAACGTTGTGAGTACATAAATCTATATTGTGAGGTTGTGTGGGAATCGTATCCCAACAAAATTTCTTTGTTCTAATATTTATTCATATTTTTTTATTAACTTGTGTTCTCCTCTTTGCAAATTCTTCAAAGAGAACTTTTTATAAGAATCCGAATCCGTGTTGGTTGCTGGTCGATCCGATTGGGGTAATATCAATAGTAAAAGTTCGTCGAGAGTAATTAAATGTAAAGGATACGTAAAGATCGGGCATATTTGTCGTAATTGTCACATTAAAAACATGAGTAGCTCCACTATGTGTAATACTACGAATAATAATATGAATAATAGTACGAACAGCAGCATGACAAATAGAGTTAAATGTTATAATTGTCAGAAATTTGGTCATGTTGTGAGATTTTGTAGGAACCTGAAGGCAAATTTATCGCAAAATATGAACATCGATCACGCTACAAATAATAAATTGAAGGATAATGAATCCTGTTTGTTAATTAGTAATGCTGGCCAAGTTCTAGTTGCAGAAACGAGTGGAAAATTGAATTCTGGTGTGATGAGTCATAATGTGAATGATGACCATCTATTTACGAAGTATATTACGTTGAAAAATCCTATTAGAATTTCAAAGTTTTTAAGTGGGACGGTTATGTGTATGCAACTAAAGTTGGAACAATCGTTTGTTGGTCAAGTATGGGATAATGTTTTCTTTTCAGTGGAATTCCCAACAAACCTCTTATTGATCAAAAAGTTGTGTCAATCAGGCATAAAAGTAATTTCGATTGCAAAGGGAATGTTTATTTGATTTGTGAACATGATGGCCAGCTAGTAAATTATGGTAAATCACCGAACAACGAATTGTACAATGTTAATTTTTATGTTAACCCTATTCAAAATTTTAAAAGTTTGGTAATTGTGTCTGATGAAAATGTAAATTTGTGGCATGCCAGATTGGGGCATCCCAACTTTGATACTATGAAACGTATGTCTCGCTCCCAATTAATTAACAATTTTGATTATAATCATGTTGAATTTTGTAAAAGTTGTGTTGAGGGTAAGCGATCGAAGCTTCCTCATCATTCTGTTGATAGGAAATTCACTTGTCAGCTAGAACTTGTTCACACAGATGTCTGTGGGCCGATGCAGACTGCTGCTTATAATAATAAAAGATATATGTTAACCTTTTTAGATGATTTTACTTTGTTTGCTACTGTTTACATACTTGAATCGTAGGATCAAGTTTATGAGAAGTTTTTGGATTTTGAAGTTCGTGTTAGGAATATTTTAGGCAAGCAAATCGGCATAATTTGATGTGATAATGGTACTGAATATATTAATGCTGGTTTTAGAACCTAATGTACATTATTAGGTATTGCAATTGGGAATACTGTACCATTCTGTCCTCAGATGAATGGATGCGCCGAGCGATTGAATCAAACGTTAATCAAGAAAGCACGTACTATATTAATACATTCAGGTTTAGAAATCAAGTATTGGTCTGAAGCTGAGCTGTGTGCCACCTACTTGTATAATAGAACTGTCAACTATTGAAACGAGCAATTAGCAAAAATATGGTATGGCAAAGATATTAATTTAAGTAATATAAAAGTTTTTGGTTGTTGTGGATATGCCTTTATCCCAAAAGAGAAAAGGAAAGATAAATTTCAAAGTAAAAGTGTGCCTCTGGTGTTTGTTATCTACAAACCAGAAGGTTATCGTTTGCTGAATACCAGCAACGATGAGATAATAATTGCGAGAAATGTAACGTTTTATGAAAGTAGATTTGTTAATAGTAATGTCGAAAGTAAGGAAAACATCTCTTCACCAAGTACCTCTGGTAATGTAAGTGGAAACTCAAATGTTAATGTAAAAGTACCTAATAATGTAAGTCTTGATGACTTAGAGAATATTGTAATAGATGAACCAGAAGTGGTTGGCATGTGTTATTAGGCTTATAGCATACTTAATGAGTTTCCCTCTAATTTTGAAGAGGCCAAGTTGTTGTCAGATAAACGAGAGTGGGAGATCGCTATTTCCAAAGAGTTGGATGCACTTCATGCAAACAACACTTGGGACTTAGTCAATTGTCCCTTAAATACGAAGCCTATTTCATCACGTTGGCTGTTCAAAATTAAAGAAGATGGAAAGGGCAATAAGTTATATAAAGCCAGATTGGTCGCTTGAGGATTTGAAGTTGACAAGAGTTTTGATTTTAAGGAATTTGTATGCTCCAGTGGCATAGATGAGTACGTTGAGAACTCTATTAGTTATATGTAATCATAGTGGGTATAATATTTCTCAAATAGATATAAAGAATGAGTTTTTGAATGGGATACTCCACGATGATGTTTATCTGGAGATCCCAGATGGTATATATAGTAAAGTAAATTGCCAAAATAAAGTTTTGAAGTTGAATAAATTGTTATATGGTCTCAAGCAAGCCCCTAAGGCTTGGTATGAGAAATGGAGAAATTTTGTCTTCTCCCCAGGATATAAAAATAGTAAGCATGATGAGTGTGTCTACTAAAAGAAAAATGAAAAAGGATTGGTGTATATTTTGGTTTATGTTGATGACATGTTAATCTGTGGAGAAAATGTTGAGTTGATTAATGAATTAAAAACACAATTAAACACCACCTTTAGGACCCACGATTTGGGCACTGTAAAATCCTACTTAGGGTTACAAATAGATTATAATAAAGAAAATAAAGTACTAAAATTACATCAAAAACAATTAATAGATAAAATAGTAGAAAAGTTTAAAGTAAAAGATTGTAACCCGGTATATACCCCTATAGAAGAAAGATTGTATTTAAAAATAGACGAAAATAAAGTAGTCAGAAAATTTAATTACTAGATAAAAAGAGTTACTCGGTTGCCTAATGTATGTCATGTTGGGTACTAAACCCAACATATGTTACACAGTAAGTTATTATGGCCTATTTTAGTCTAATGCTGATAATATAACGTATTCACATTTGTTACAAGTGCTAAAATATTTAGTTATCACATGAAATTATGAACTCGTTTATCATTTTTTGCCTAATTCTTCTGTAATTAAGTCTTATGTCGATGCCAAATGGGTTAATTGTCCAATTTCTTGCTGATCAATTAGTGGTTATTGTGTATTTGTTTATGATGCTCTGGTACTCTGGAGAAGTAAGAAACAGTCATTGGTGACTATGTCCACCATCTGTGTGACTGCACTCTAGATACCTTATCGTTATGCAATTTATTATGTGATTTAAATGTTAGTAATATGTCTCTGTGTCCAATTTTCGAGGACAATGAAAACTGTGTCAAATTTGTCAATGGTGCTATGTTGAAGAAGCATCTCGATGTTAAATACCATTTTGTGCGAAATTATGTATCCGATAATTTGATTTGTTTAAAGAGTATAGCTACAGGCAATTAAACTGCTGATGTTTTCATCAAGGGACTTGGACGCACAAAATTCTGCAGTTTTTGGATTTTGCTATTTGGAGATAGTTAACTCGATTCTTTTGGGAATAACTTTCAGCTCCAAGTCTTCTTGTGTTGTTGTCTGTTACCTTTGTCCTGTCAGCACTCTTATGTTGTTTATTTTTGTTTATGTATATCGTCTATTTGTCGGATCCAGACTGAAATTACTATTGTTTTTTATTCTTGCACTGATTATGTTTTATATGTTTTAACCTTTTAATAGTTACTATTTATGTAACTTTTTGTAGTTGTTTGAAATTTTAATGTTCCTATCTACTGATTCGAATTTTAATATGTACGTCAGTTTTTTTTATTATGTGATATGTTTTTATATTTTGAAATAATTTATTAATTGCAAGTTTTGGGGGAAGTGTTGATTTGATCAAACTTTCCCATCTCTAAGTGTAGGACCTGTTCTATTTGTATTTGGTTCTGAATTCTCAGAACCTCATTATTTACAGCTCTTTTTATGTGATAATCAGTGATAATAGTTTATTCTTGCTGTTTGAATTTCAAGTCCATCATGGACAGACCTAATAAAGATTGGTCTAAATAAACTTCTCGTTTTTCTTGTGTTTTAACTCGATTCCATTGCGTTTCAACTCAAAATAACCAACAATTGTCCAAAGTTAACATACAATGTGACAAATTTAAATTGACGATGAAGTCACATAAGTAAGAATTAAGATGAACTTTAGACAACTTGACCTTGTTAATGTTAATTTTTAACTTTTCTTTTTATTCATAATTAATTGATTTATTGATGGATATTGTGATAAATTATATAAGTTAAAATGTTGAATTATAATTGTGGAGTTCTGTGGCTCACGGGAATCGAAGTATTGATATCTACATTTATCCATCTATAAAAGTTCACCTCTGTACATGTTAGATATTTAGAATATGTAGAAAATAATACTGATAAGATGACAGAGTACTGATAACATTAATAACAGTTATCAATTTGTTTATATTCTACTCATTTTCCACATATTCTGCATCACAAATGTAGAATATTGAATTCTATGCATAGAATACCATCTGTACTCAGAAGTGTGGGTAAGGCCTAACCTACAGGGATTTCATTGCGTACTCTAAGGTGTAGAATAATTACCATTGCTAAACTCACCATTCCATCAGTACTGAAGGCACAAGTAGAAGCCTGCAACAAGGATTGTGGTGTAAGGTGTAGAAGGAAGATGGAAGGTAGTGGTAAGGGGCATTGCATAGTCAGGCAAGCATACCCATGAGTTATGATAGATAGCAAGGAGCCAATTGAAGTATCTATCCTTGCCAAGTGTGGTATTCTACAAATAGAATTTGATACTCTACATTTAGGATATGGAATATGTATAATGTGTAAAATATGTAAAAAATGAGTAGAATATAAACAAATTGATAACTCTTATCAATGTAATTAGTACTTTGTCACCTTATCAGTATTATTTTCTGCATATTCTAGGTGATATTGGATATTCTACTTTACATATTTTACAAGTAGAGTATGCTTGTATATGTAGAATGCAATTTTACATCTGCATCTCTGATCCATCCTACACTTTTATTTTTTTCTGTCTATAGGATCTCGAAATAAAAAAAATTAGTTCAGAAAAAATTCAAAAATACCCAACCCATCCACATAGTAATTTGTAAGCTAGGCCATTAGCCTATTATAAGTCAATATCATGTGACATTACAATTGGAAGTTTGATGTGACTGTGCGGCTAAAACTCATGAAAATCATAGTGAACATACAAATTTTTGGTCATAATTATCTTAAAATAAGACGTAATAGCTACTTATCTAATTGGAATGAAATTTTAGAGGAGGCTTTATCAAATAAAATAAGCCAAAGATCAAGAAATTTGAGCACTTAGAAGCCAAGAGAACTGAAAAAGAACATGAAATTGATGTTTTTGAGCGGTATTATTAGGCTTTTTCATGGGGTTAATTACCCTGAAAATATCCAATTAAATCATTTTCTCAGCTTCTAAAAACATAAATTTCTGGTTGTTTGGCTTATTTTATTTTTTAAAGCTTTTTCTATAAATTCATTTATGTTGAACAAATAGATATCTATTGTTTTAAGACAATTAGGATCAAAATTTCCATATTTCCATGCTTTTCAATGCTTTTTATGAATATTTAGCCACCCAATAGATTACTGATAACAATTGTCATGTAAAGGACATTGCCTGATAAATATTCTGAAGTTCCAGGTCTAAAGAAAAAAAAACCTTAACTGATAAAAACCAAAACCGATATTTTTGAACAGAAAAACTATAATTATAACTAAATGTAATTAATGAGAAGCTCTATAATTGTAATCATAATACTTAAAACAAAATGTTGCGGTATTGAGGCAAAACCGATAACAAAATAAATTTTATTTTGATAACGATTTCTGTATGAAAGTCTTTATAGAAGATGTTTGGAGTTGGATGTTAATAAGACCATTTTTCGTGTAATCTTATCAGTAAGAGCAGTCCTTATAAAGTTGTAAAATAGTCGAAGAGTCTAATTTAAATTGATGGAATCAAAAACCAATAAAGAATGAGATGAAGGCAATGGAATGAGCAGTTGTAATTTTTTTTATATTGATCTTGGTTGACCTGCAGAGATTTTAAAGAATTGGCCTTAAAAGAACTTGAAAAATTTGAAAAGTTTTGAATATTTATTGTTATTTTTATGGGAGAACAGTAAAATTTTATTTGAATTTGTTGACTGCAAATTTTGGGAACATTCGAAGACATTTCCATGTCTACTTACTTTTACTATAATAATTTGTTTTTTCTTTCAAATGAACTAAGCATTCAGGAAGACATATTTTACTATTATTCCAAATGCAGCAATTTTATTCCTTCTTTTTTGTGGCAATAATTAAATACTAAATGTTAAAAGGTTGTATTGAACAAGATATAAAACAGTGAAATACTAAATAATAATTTTAACAGATAAGGTAATGTAAGGTAAAGAAGATAAAAAAGATAAAATGTACATGGTTACATGAGTTTTTATAGTTAGAAGTTTTGGGAGGAGAATATGGCAATTTCTTGGAGAGTGGAAATGGTAGTGATATGATTGGAGAGTTATGATAATACAAGTTTAGATATTGTCCAATAGGAGTTTAAGGAAATGACATAAATGGTGATTTTGGGTATTTGCAATATCTGCAAAATGGTTTCATAGAAAAGAGTTTTTATGAAAAGTGTATTTATGTTTGTTTATAAACATTGAAAGTAGAATAAATGAGTCAGTAAAGGCAAGTAAAGACTTGTTTACATGACGTCAATATAATGAGAATTGTTTTAGGTGGTTGATATATATGTGAAATATATATATAAGAGAGAGATATTATGAATGATACGAAATTATCATTACAACAATGATTATTAATTGAATTGTATGAAATAAATTTTAAATCATAGAATTCATGCTTGGTTACCTTAAATATTTACCATCTATTATACGAAATTCTTAGACCTCCAAATCTCTTGATTGTTTTCATATACTTCTAATTATGTTGTAAGGTTGAAATTTGATATGAAGGTTTTTAACTATCAACTCCAGATATACATGTTTTTTTTTTCTACCTGAAAAAGAGAAATAAGTCCATTATATGGCCCAGAAACCATTTGAATAAACAAGTGAACAATGAACATTGTTTTTGCTCATTTGGTGCAAACAGCCATATTACAAACCACTAAGAATGAATGAAATTTGCTACCTGAGCAAACTGCAACAAACATTCTATAACATTGTGAAGTTAGGAAAAGACTGAATGAACAATAAAGCTGAAAAAAAAAGTTTACCCAAAAATATACTTTAATTATTGAAATAAATTAAGCTGAAATTATAAATTTTGAACACTCTCATAACTCTTTCAGCTCTACACTGTGATGAATTTCAGCATATCATTCTCAATTATTATAGTAACTTTTGTAACCTATGATATGAAGCGGGTATAAAAATCATTAATAAATAAAATCTTTAGGGCAGTAATGCTATGCTGGAAAACCCAGAAAGGAAGAAATAGTACAATCATTTTCTTCTCTCATGAAATGGATAATTTTCATCATCCCTACCCCTAATCCTTTTGTGATGTCAAAAAATAATGTTTATTTACTACTTTGCAGAAGTGAAATGGACCGCATGGATCTTGGTGTGGCACTAGCAGTTTGTGGTAAGTTTATTTTATTAAATATTTAGATTTAACTGACCTTCAATTTTTTTTTTTCTAATGTTGAAAATGTTTGATTTTCTCTTCGTTTCATTAGGTTGATATTGAAACTATCAGATCAAATTATTTTTTACAATTTAACAAAGAATCCTGCCAAACATAGGTGGTTGGTAGTACAGTGAAACCTCCCAATAACAGGCATGAGGGGAATCAAGCATTTTGTCCTCTATTGGAAGATGTCTGTTATAGGGAAGAAAAATATAAAATAAATAAAATAAAATAAAGTGAAACAATTGGATATATGTAATTTTATTAAAGTTTAAAATCAAGTAAAGGTATAATAGTTATGTAACGATATTTTTGTATCGTTCATAATACTTAATATTTTTGTATTACTAATTATCATCATCATCATTACTTTCTCTCTATTTTTCTATTATTTCCCATTCATTAACTCTCACGTCATTTCTTTAAGTCAAGACTTGTTTGATGACATCATTTCCTACATAAACAGTTACTGTGTTTACTCATAAACAATGAACTCATCTTTTGTTTACAATATTTCTGCAATCTTGCATATATACTAATTTCTACTAATTTATTTGTGAACACCCACTCTATGTCATATTCTTACGAGACCATTGGTCATACTTACTGTACATATATTTCTATTAACCAATAAGATCAAAACCCTTCTCCAATACTCTGTAAATCCGCTTGAACCTTCCTCTTTTTACTTACTATATAATCTCATGTTTTGTACTATTTCATTCATTCTAATTTGTTCTAATTAACTCTTCTTAATGTTGTTACAATCTTACCTATTCTTTTAATTCTTGATGTTTATTACTGTTACTCTTTTATAAAGTTTATGTCTAATACACCTTTTTAACTAACTTGTGTATTTAATTGTTCCGTTACAGTATATAACTGTCACAGAATAATTGGCGCCCAAACAAAACAAATTGTGTTTCTAATTGTGATAAAAAATCAAAATAATTTTCAAAAAATTTTGTGAAAAAATAAAAATTTTATTAAATAAAAAGAAACACAGCATCTTAAAGTGTCGATATTAACGAGCAGATATATTAACATGCAGTAAAAATTCCAAGTAAAAAGAATCCAGTTTCCAGTCCATCCAATCCAAAATTCAACAGACGACGTCTCTGCAGCAAAGTCTTTCGAAGAAAACACGCCAAATCTCCGATCACCCTGAGGATTGAAGATCGTGATGTCAGGATACCATGGTGCAGATATGTTAAACTGTTACAACAAAATCAACAACAAAAACTTGTGAGTCCAACAACATTTACTAACCCTATGATCAACGAAGATTTCAATAATGATAACGCTAACACACCTAACTCAAAGTGTTTCAACCAAACTCACTGGATCTCAACTCTCACCAATCATGAACTAAAAAACGTATGGTTAAACATTTGTGATTTACCTCTCCCTAAAGTTAAAAACAGACCCGAGTTACAACTTGCTCTAGGTTTTTTTATCCAATCTCAACCTAAACATCCTATTAACTCTCTCCTTCATAAAACTAATATTGACGATCTAACCGTAAAACCTAATTCAGAATGTCTTGCAAAAATAATTGCCAATCAAAAAATATCAGAAACCTCTTTTGACGATAATACCTTAATATCATTCAACAATTCCGAATACCACCCTGAATCTAACAAAATTTCATCAAATTCAGAAGAAAAAACTCCAAACACATCAACATCTACAATCATTCAAAATCATAACAAAACAGTTCCATAAATTTTGGAATACATCCATACACCTTCCAAATCTCCAGAAGAAGCTTATTACAAATCAAATCTTCTAACAAAAAGACTACGAGAAATAGCTGAAAACATGGCTAATACTAATAATAATAATACAAACAATGGAAATAACAGACCTTTCACATTTTCAAATTTACCCTCAGAAAACATAAAAACATTTTTAACCCAATTTGAGAACGAATGCGAAGCATTTGGCTGGCTAGATGATGCTACAAAATTCAGAAAAATAAAAATTGCATTTACTGGAAACGCTCAACTAATATTCAACGAAATATTAGAAAATGATCCTACAATACTAACATACGAATCACTGAAACCAAAATTGTACGAATTATTTAAAAAAACAGTTCCACAATTATGAGAAACTCTACATAAACGAGTTTATAAAGGAAATGATGATTTCCTAGACTTTGTTATATTTGTCTCTAAAACTTTAAAAGAGATAGAGCCTTGTATAACAGATGAAAGGATAATAGTTCATATCTATAGATCTCTCGAAGAAAAAGAATGAGAACATATTGTGAAACTGAGACCAAAAACAGTTCCAGAATTATACAAAGCATTCGATGATTATCTATACTGTCAAGATAAAACAAGACCCCTCATAGATCCACTTGTTACCATCGAAGTAGAAAAATTAAAATCACAGTTAGAATCATACAAACTAGCTATGGAAGAAGCTAATTCAGAAATGCTAAAATTAAAATCATCCAAAAAACAAATCAATGCAATAAATAAAGAAGAAAACATCACAAAAAATGAAGAAACTTCAGAAGAAACTAGTCTAGCAAAAGAAGTTAAAAAACTTGTAGCTGCAATTACCAACACTAAAATTAATAATGGTAATAACACATCACAAAATAGGCAAAATAATAATTCAAATTACCGTGGAAATAAAATCCAACAAAATTTTAGAGGAACAGGTCGAGGACAAAGATATTACAATAACTATAATAATGGAAATAATTTTAATAATTTTAATAATTTTAACCAAAATGGTAATTCAAGTAATTATCCCACTCTTCCTTCCCCTCAAAATTACCAAAACCAATATTTCCATAATACAAATTATCGAGGAAATAATTACCGTGGAAACCCAAAATTTCAACGAAGTTATTTTAGAAATAACAACTGGAGTAACTATGGACAATATCCTAATTACAATAACAACATGCCTATGATGTACGCTATGTCATTTAATGCAAATCCAACTCAAAACCAGAATGTTGTACAAAACCCACAAACAACATTTCCAGCAATTACGTATCCAACGCAAAATGCAACACCAAAAAACTCGTGAGTGCCCCTACAGCACTTACACAAGATGTTGCAGGGGAACTATGTGAACAAAAACATATAAATGAATCTACAGAAAATTTAAGAAAACGTATGACTTTACAAAAAAATCCGAATGTTATAGTCATTGCTCCAACCGGAAAAAACGAGATTCAATATCGTTTATACCTACCATGTAACGTATTAGGTATAAATACCTATGGATTAATAGATTGTGGTGCAGAATCAACACTAATACATTGGAAATTTGCAAAAAATGTTCCATTAGAACGAACATACGATGTTTTATATGCTGCAAATGAAATTGAACTCAAAATAAAAGGAATTGCAACTATTCCAATTATTTTTAAAGGACATTCATTTCCAATAAAAGCATACGTCGTAGAAGATCTAATTGAGAATGTTATTATAGGCTACAATTTTTTAGAAAAATATAAAGCCATAATAGACTTTTCGTCAAGCAAATTCTCAATACCATGTGGTGATAAAATCATTTCAATCTCCATACCGAAGAACTCTTCAACAAACAATAATGCAGAACAAGTAACATTTGTACGAGCAACAAACGACTATATTATTCAACCTTACGAAATAATTTACCTACAAACATTACCACCATTTACTGAACTACTGAAAAATGAAAAATTTGTGAATAAAACCGGTTTGATTATCAAAAATGAAGAAGTTTTAAAAATTTTCAATCCAACAAATTTATTAAAAAGAGTATGAAAAAATTAAGTACTAGGAACATTAAAATACATGGTTGATCAAAAACCAACTCAACAAAAATTTTGCGTAACACAAAGCAAATTATATGATCCAGAAGGAACAGAAGTTAATATTTCAAAAAATATTACAAATGAACAAAAACAAAAAGTTATTGATGGAATAAAAAATTATGTTGATATTTTCACTCATTCTACAAAAAATTTATCTTTAGCAAAAGTTAAACCCATTCATATAGATTTAAAAGATAATAAACCAGTAGTTCGAAGAAACTATAAAATGGCATATAAAGAAAGAATGGAATGGCTAAAGAAAATTGATGAACTAGAAAAAGCAGGAGTATTAAAAAGACAACCATCAATTTACGAATCACCAATGTTTTTGAAAAGAAAACCAGATGGATCATTCAGACCACTTGTAGATTACAGAGCTGTCAACCAAAAAATCAAGACAAGCAGAACTCAAGTACCAAGAATAGACTCGATATGGCCACATTTACGAAGCAAAAAATTCTTTTTGATCATAGATCTAAACTCCGGATATTTCCAACTACCACTTGATGAGGAATCCAAACCAATAACAGGAATCAACATAGAAGGAGTAGGTTACGTATTCAACAGCATGCCACAAGGACTTAGCTTAAGCCCCTTTGTATTTCAAAAAGCTATGGTAGATATCTTTCATGATATTCTATGGAAAAAAGTAATTATCTACATAGATGATATATGTGTCTTTGGCGAAACATTTGACAAATGTTTAGAAAACACCATCGAAATTTTACAAAGATTGAAAAAATACAATTTTTGTGTAAAAACAAAAAAAAGTTTCTTTCTCCAAGACACAATAGAACTTTTAGGTCATAAAATTGGCAATGGAAAATTAGAACCACTTTCAAAAAATATTGATGCTATAAGAAACATGAATCCACCCAAAACACTCAAAGAAGTATGAAGATTCATTGGTATGTGTGGATACAACAGAAAAATGATACCAAATTTTACAAAAAAGATGTTACCCATTGTGGCGACGGGTGGTCGATGACAAACGAGTGTGTGTTACACACACGTCGACCACCTAGCGGGCCAGCGGGGTAAAACCCGCAAACAACCTTTTTGCGCTCACGGCTGTGTATTTCGTCTACGCAGCTTATTTGTTACTGGGCTCGGCCCGCACATACTACTACACGTATATACGCAACCGACCTGATTGGTGTTTGTGTGGTGTCGTGTATTCATACGCACACACCCACAAGTGGTGACCTCCGACGTAAGTATCATTTTTGTTGTTGACGTTTACCGTCAATGGGGGAAGGAACCGTCACCTCCTTCCCCACCCGCTTCCGACGAGCTCAGAAACAA